>MU158973.1:489018-501348 GCA_015888305.1 Antheraea pernyi
TTTTTTTTATGTCATAGGTGGCAAATGAACATGTGGGTCGCCTGATGTTAAGTGATCACCACCGTCCATAGACACTAACAACACCAGAGAAGTTCCTAGTGCATTGCCATCCTTTGGGGGGAAGAGTTTGGGGAGGGAGAGGAGAGAGTAAAGGGGAGGGCAGGTGGGCCTCCTGCGCTCTCACTGACCGAACGAAATGCAACAATGCAAGCACTGTTACTTCGTGTTGGTTTTCTATGAGAGGGTGGTACTATCCCGGACGAGCCAACTGATTCATGCTGAAACCAGTAATAGTTTCAGCGTGGCTCTACCACCATTAAAATATCTAAAGAAATCAATTATCTTGATTCATATATATTAGAGTAAATATAATGTTGATCAGAGAAATCATTGATGTTCTGAATTGTTGTGACAGTAAAAATAAAGTGAAGTAGTATAAAAAACAAAAATTAGAAACTTATTTACTAGAATATCTTTACAACAAAAGATTCAATAATAAACTCACTACAAGTTTCATGTTATCGGAAATGTAAATGTGAACTTATTTGTTTTTTTTTTCGAACTATTGGTCTATCAAGGCCTTAACAGCTTCACCGGACTATGTGAACTTATTTGCAGTTTGTAGTTATTGCTCAAATCATGTTTAGTAGATGAATATATTAAATCTCTTTGCATAATAAATTACTTACATGCATTTTAAAAACACTACATGCAAATTTTAAGAGTGACTCACCATTTGCTGCATATGTTGCACATAACAACAGTGGATGGGTCATGTATGCCACAGTACTTGCACGCATGGTCAGGCAGTTCCTTACTACTATACAATGCCTCATCTTCTTCTTCAAATTGTAACTCGGCTATCGCATTGGTCACGTTAGACACTTTAGACGAAAGATCTGCTCTACCCAATCCATTCACCTAAAACATCAACTAGTATTATAAGTTTACTAAGGTTATGACAGCAAAACAAAACAAGAATGTTTCATAAATACCTGGTTTGATGTAGCTAAACCGTGGTCGTGCTGCGATGCTTGTGTCTGACTCTGAGATGGTAGTGTAAAGTCAGTGAATTCAAACTCTGAACCCTGAGTATCAGCTCCAATAAGATCTGCCTCTTCAGTATCCAAGAATGTGAGCGTTTGAGAGCTCGGACCGTAGGTATCGACGCTCATTTTTCAATATTTAAAAAGGCTATATACAAGGAAAATATGTCAAAAATTAAAAAAATATTGCACAATCTAAGTGAATTCCCATAACAGCCACGCAATAAATATCAAACGATATGCGAGAAATGACGAAAATCGCCATGTTACCACATGGTTTGTTTCCGTTTACAAGTTAATTGCTCATTGGTGCATTCGTTGACATATAACTTAAGAACAAATCATAAGTTCGAAATATTTAAGTCGCACAACGTTACACGAATAGAAATTTAAGAAAACAAAGACCATAGACATTTTTTTTTCATAGTTGTGACGAATAATTATTATTTGAAGATTTGATAACGTTATACACTGCACATAAAAAAATTACGTTATCTCTTTTTAGTAAAGATTTATTAACAACAATTTAGATAGTACATTTTTTTTTATGATTGTAAAAAATTCGGTTAATTATTCAATGACTATCAACTTTCGTTACTTCTGCTACAAACCGTTATTCTCAATATTAAAAAAAAGTCAAGGCAATAATACGTGAAAATTCAAAACAATGGAATAACTGTTTACTGGAATAACTGAATTTAGAAATCAATTATAGTGTGAACTATTATATTTCATATCTTGTAAATTGAAATTATTATCAATAGTCTGGTTTTCACATATATTGGCATTCAAAGCAATAATTATTTATATTTTTGTACAGTTTATTAATTAAGCTAAAATATGATAGGCTGCACAAGCTCAATACAAAATATCAATATTACACATGTACATTACATTACAACATTACAGGCCGCTAATCTAACGCAAGCGTAATACGTCACGAGCATGTCGATGTCATTGGTGACGCAAATCCATAAGTTTTTCCTCTACCAATTTTTTTTTAAGCGAGTGAGAAAACGTTTCGTGCTAAGGCAGCTATTATGCGCTCAACAAATTTTAATATAGGTGTAATATGTAATATTTTGTTGTTTTTAATACCCATTGAATGGCTAAAAGTTGATATTATGTTGCTCTGGGGTATTTCGACACTACGAAGGAGTACTGACTTCTTTGCTACCAAATGTACCATTTAGTAAGATTACGATTTTTTAATAAATATATTAATGTTCTAACAAGATGGTGGCTCGGTAGTCCCGTGAACACTAGTAGTTACCCGCGACTTTTTCTGCATAAAAATTTAGCAATTTTTCAACTCATTCTTTATTTTTAATTAGATAAATAATTATCAACTTATTGTTTACAATTCGACATTATAATTATTAATAACTTTAATGATATAGAGGTCTTCCTAATAAGATCTTAAATTATAAACGTATTATTTAAAGAGTTCCATAATACAACTTTTTGCGGAACAGACAAGCGTTTATTTTTTGTATAGTCACAAAATGTTTATTATAATAATGGTAATGTGTATTAAAGGTAATGTAAATGTAAATCTTTATAACAATATTTCAAGTTATTGTTTCATTAGTTCCTTATACAGTGTAAGTGAGCACGGAGGTAGTTATATTGTGGGTTAAGGTTCCAAATATGTTTCTAATGACAAACCTCATTTGGCACGCTGTTACTATTTATATATCTAATGTACACGTTACATGTTACTGAATCGTACTTACAATTGCTTTTAAAGGGCATTTCTATAATTGTACACGGTCTCACAATTTTATAATTCATAAATACAAATTTGATAACTCGTGCGAATATGTGGGTACAGCTAGTTATAAATAATATAGGTAGGGCTATGTAGCGTATAATGGAGACAAACAATGTATATAACAGTAATGTTACAGAAAAAACTAGGCAGATATTTTTTGTTCGTAACAGAGACATTAAACAGACACTATCTAGTATATAATATTTTTATTTAGTAAAATATAAAGTGATACTTATAGACCTATCCTATTCTATCATATGAGCGTCGTCTACATGTGTGAAAAACGCGACGATACGCTATTCATACGTAGTATATTTTTAAAGTTTTTGTTTGTTTAAGCAGAAACAATGATATAAAAAAGAAATAGAGGCAGTTATAGGACTGCCGACAGAAGTGAAAACTCAATACAATAGAATAATTGTGTTCTGTTTTGAATTTTTAAATTAATAATAGTGTAAATTATTTAAATTTGTAAATTGAAATTAATCTGATTTTCACATCTATTGGCACTCCGAACAATAACTATGTACATTTTTATACAGTTTATAATTGATATACGAGTATATGATAGACTGCACAATTTCAATACAAAATATCAATATTAGATGTACACAGGCCCGTATACTACTCGTCGTTACTCTGACGCAAGCCGTGCAAGTGTAATACGATCGGTCAGGCTTACTAGCATGTCGTGATGCAAAATTATAAGTGTATCTCCTACCAAAAATACCGCTCAACGTGCCTAAAGATATTTTTAATTCATTTACAATATTTTCATTTTTCAAATTACGATTTTTAAATATCACATTTTTTAACTATATTGCACGCTTTGTGTAATGGTTAGTTCACTATAACCTCCGTACTGCATATCGTGGGTTATAATCTCATACAACTCTATATATGTTCTACACATGCAGCTGGGTGTATACAGCTTCCATGAAATTGTACGTTTGTAAAATGTCTATGAAATAGAGGTTGATGGACTTAAACATTCTCTTTTTTCTTATTATATATTTAGCGACCCATCTTCTAGCAGATTATTACTGTCATTTTCAAATCAAATCAAAAATACTTTATTCAGTTTAGGCCCTAATAAGGCGCTTATGAACGTCAAAACTACCACCGGTTCGGAAAACAACCCAGTCACCGAGAAGAACCGGCAAGAAACTCGATTGGGTAATTACACAATAATCGAACGATATAACGTAAATCACCAACAATATTACAAAAATAGAGGCAAATAACACAGTATTATGAATAAAATATAAAATCCACTACATGGTATTCCAAGATCTCGTTAAAAAATCTCATTTTCAAAGTAAGCCAGTGTGAATCTGAGGCCTCATGTCAACATTACAGGCATTATAAGAATGTAACATCTTTGGTGAGTTAAAAACATCTTGTACAAATATTCGTGTTACCGCGAACGAACAATGTAATAACACTCGAGCCGACGCGCTAACTTTATAATTTGTTTTTTCATTGCAAACATTGTGAGATACTGGAAAATACAAGAAAAATTCCTAAGACAGCAGTATGCAGGACGCCGCGTCGATCCCCGTCCTCTCTGAACTTTGAATTCAAGATATTTCACTGAAGAATTTCTCTCGAGGAAAAATATTATGTGCGTTCCACTCGAAAAATCTGCCTTTGTTGTTAAGCCAATAAATCTTATGAAATATTTAACAAGTTTCTCTTTATAATCTCTTCTTCGATAAATATTTAGAATTATTTTATACTGTTTATGCACTAGCGGGGACTCGCAACTTTGTTTTGAGAAATGGATTTGTTAGTTCTTGAGAAATACCTGTTTTATTAGGATTAATTACGAGTTCTCTATTTATTCTTATACTTTCATCACTATAATCTTCTTAACGGCTTTATGATTTTATTAATTTACTCCAAGCCTTTCAGTTATTATGAAGCGTTATATACCTACCAAACTTTGTCGTAGTCTCAAAGACGTACACTTGTTTCCTATTATATCATTAGTATAATGTAGTATAAGGAAAAATAAGCTAAGGACAAAATTAAAGTGTATAAAGCTTATCCAATTTAATAACTTAAACGGCTAGACCGATATCAATGATTTTTTATAAGCAGATAAAAAGCTTTTACAGAGTATTATTCAGACTGTGTACCATTACCCTTTTCTATAGGAGTTAAGCAGTACTGATAAAATACAGAGGTAATAAATAATACATTAGTTAAAGGGTTATAATTTTGAGTAGATATTTCAAAAATGTTATGAAAAAATAAAAGACAGTCCAAAATACACAATACGCTAATAACACATACTATTATAACAACGGTACACCACTATATGCACCTATTGTCTAATGCGGGGAAAAAAGCGGATTTTTATTATTTTCTTTTTTTCAAACATCCGAAATGAATTAGTACTCATTTCGGATTATAGAACATTCGTTAACAGTGTACGGACAAATAACTGTCCATCAAAACCAATAAACGATACCTGTTAACGGCGGGAATTAATAACATTTCAGTAGAAATCCTCGTAAAAATCCTGATAAAATTCCCGATGATACGTTTCACGTTGGCTACAAATTGAATTCTGGTGTTTCCCTACCGGTCATTTTAATTTTTAAATACCCATTCCTCTGGCACGAGTAGCAGACATTCAGTAAGTCATTCAAATTATTTTATATCATTACTTGCAATATTAATGGAAAATAGTCTATAGGCAAACGAGATACGTCGCTTTATATAATCATCTGTCTATATGTATATCTATAATCAACAACCTTAAACAGAGGTATAGGGTTAACTTTTACAAGTAAGTTGATGATACTACCATATAAATTACTTATTGCTTGTTAGGTAATAGAATTAAATTATGCAATTGCAAAGGTAATACACATTACAAACTCAATGTATTTTATACAAAAACAATAGCCTCTAAAATCGTGGTCAAATTGAATCCAGGTTTAGTATCTCGCAATCCGAATCTGTTAAATATCAAATTAAGAAATCTGAATTTTGACTAAATATTTTAAACTTAACACAATAAGTCGAAACTAACTATTTCTGTCTGGTACGTTTTTACGATTAAACTTAAAAATTATTCACAGTAAAGTTTGGCGTATAGCTAACTACGTATCTGAAGAATAGAACACGCGTCGCGAAACAATTAGTTTTTTTAATATAATTAGAAAAACAATTAATAAACAGCTTATTAAAACACCGTTAGATTTCTAGACGAACTATAACTGTTGTAATATATTGAATGTAATGTTTTGTTTTACCAATTCCTCTACCAAACGCCTAATTGGCGAGCTAATGCACGGCCATAGTAGGTTGTAGAATACACTTTGTTGAATAAAAACCTATATATATAAACGTATTAGCGTTATATATCGAAGAGACTGCCAAGTGACTCTCGAATCATTATCTTTTAAGTATGTTTTTATAGCATTGAGCTTTTAACAAGCACCATTTTGTAGGAAAATGATTTTCTAAATTTGACTGTGTACGTAACTAAAGTTACCTTACTGTATGTGCCTATATTGCATCTCGTGTAATCAACGTATAGACCGACAACAAATATTGCACTACCGACAGAAGTTTTAATTAATTCTCATAGCAGTGCAAAGCGAATATTGTTATTATTTACACAAGCTACGTATTAATTATAGGCGAGCCTTTAAACTGAATATTGACCATATATTTTAACCGAGCGATTTCAATTCCATTTATTTTGAAATTACCTACAGTTTGTAGTTATCTCACGTGGGGTGGATATGTGGATTCCGTTAGATCGTAGCACGTTTCACATAGACATGGGATTTGTTCTCAAGAGCTGATGCAGTTGAAGCGATGATGGCTTAGTTGATAGCATGTTCGGACACAGCGTCAATGGAAGTAAATTTGAATCCTAGCAACTGAGTCGAAGCTTCCGGTGAAGGCAAGTAACATGATAGAACGTTAGTAGTAGTAGGGCGTTTTTCTAAGTCTGCTTTTTTAGTAGTCTAAGTAAGAAAGTCTAAGTAGTACCTTCAGGTTGAAAATCTGTCGCCAAGCACTTGTTGGTGTGTTCCGGTATCTGCACTTGAGAGCTAGTCTCCTCTGCGTTTAGCGTGTTTACTATATAAAGTATTTTTTTAAAACGCGGTATTTTGGGGTTTAATTTTAAACTGAATAGTGGAAGCTATTCAAGTCAAAACAAGCTATAGAAAATATATTGTTGTCATACCATTACAATGCGTTTCCTCGGTGAAAACTGAACACTGTAGGCTTCGAACTCAAGTCGATTGATACGTTGGCCGAGTATAAACACCATTGGGACGCTTTTGAACAACCGTAATTTCTAATTCGTGTACAGTTACTATTTTAAATTAGTAACACTAATAACTGAGGATGAAGGAAAATTTCGTGAGAAAATCTTTACCTGAGAAGTGTTCCCTATAGAGCCATCGTGGTTGGAAATATATAAAACTAGAGATTTCTACGCATTTCCAATGTTCAGTACGCCGTGGGATAGCGTGGTGATTATGCCCGTCCTTTTATCAGGTATAGGCCTTTAACTTAGCACAAGGATACTTGCAAGCTGACATTATTATAAACATTAAAACTAAATTTCAAGACGTTAGTCTAAAACTCTCCGACTAATCTAGTTTTTCTCCCATTCTTAAATGTTAGAAGGAAAACAGATCCAATTTATGCATATAATAAATTAAAAACATTGTGGAAGATATATAGACGGTTATTACTCTCTCACGCCAAAAACTACTGAACGTATTTTGATGAAATTTTACAGTAATATAGCTTATACATATATCTGAATAAGATATAAACTATAATTTATAAAATTCTTAAAAAAATCCTGTCATCAGAGATATATTTCAATCGGTGCTGTATAAACTATTAAAGTTAAACGAAGGTAAGGCGTGCAGATACGTAGATACATAGGTAGATTCATCCATCAGGCATTGAACGGTACAGCGAGTGACATTGTGGATTTACAACCTGGTTTACCTGGATTACCAAAATGGTTCAAAAATTGGTAGTCCGGTGAAGCTGTAAAGGCCTTACAAGGCCAATAACGAAGTCAGTTCGAAAAAAAAAGGTTCAAAAATCAAAATAAAATTATACTTTATTGTATTTAATCCCTGAGAAGGCGCTTATGAACGTAAAAGCCCACTGGTTTGAAAAACAACGTCATCAAGAAGAACTAGCAAGAAACTCGAGCTGGTGTATCTCTTCATGCTATATATTTCTACAAATATAGATAGTTACATTCGTTTTTAGTGGATGCACAGAGAGGGGCGTCATTTCCAGACGTACCTATCGTTCACATCAATTAAATATAAAAGATAACAATGAAACTGGCGTAAAGGCTACGAGTATTATCTCAACAAAAAGCGAGTTACTAATAAAAAAAATATTAAAGAAATATCAATAACAATTACCTGTGACTAGTTAAGTAAATAGTAATAATTATATCTTGTATTGCTCACTCTAATATTGTTTTAAAGCTGCACTAGAGTTAATATAAAGTCAGAAAAAAGGGGCGAGCCAAGAATCTGCAGGAAAAAAAAAAGTATGGTCCCACCATTTATAAAGATAAAAACGCAAACGAGATAACGGGCGAACGTTAGTGAACCATACATTTACCCACTGATAGGCATCCACTGTAGTTGGCCGAAACACTTAGATATCTACTTAATAATAAGGATAAATTCGGCAAGCGAAACTTAGTATTAGCATAAAATAATAAACTGTAATTAAGTTTCATAATTATTTTCTACAACACGTTAAGGTAATGTGGGCGTAAACTCAGAATTATCGGTTATTAAACCGGAGATCCGCCTTTATAATATAATAAACCCTTATTATTATTGGGGGTGTTTTTGTGCTTGTGCCGATAGGGAGGGCAAACAACATCAATATTGCCGCTCGGGGACGACCTTTCCACGTCATAAGGATGGGAAAACTTATGAGAGATTTATCGACGTTTGTGCTGTTGATCTGTTTGGACTTAATTCATTAATTCATTAGCGCGTATTAACATAATCATAATAGTAATGATGATTACGAAAAATTCATGATAAAATCTCCCATTTCTTTAAATATTTATATTTTTTAAATTTTTCATGAAAAATTTTCAAGAAATACGTGAAATAAAAAAGAGGTAAAGAATCGTGTTGGTTGAATGACATTAGTAGGTAACCATAACTTCACGGTTTTATGAATCAATAGTACGCTTTTTTTTAATGATAATTTTGACATTATGGCTTAGCCCTTACAGAAATAAGTAAAGAATAATAAAAATCTATTTAATACTCTAATAAATCGTCTATCTGTTTCTGGCTGAGTGATCTTCATGCTTGTCACCAAGCTCGGAAAGCCGTAAAGACTATTCAGGCCTACAGCATATAATAAATTCGAAAATATAAAAAATATTATCTGTCATATAGTAAAAGCCTCATCTAAATCGATACAGCCATCGCCGAAATTAGCCCGGAGAGACCACAGCTATTTCGATTGTATTTATATGTATAGATTAAAAACTATACTGACAAATATGCTGATTTCAAAACCGGCTGTCAGAAATCATGGAATATTAAAAGACAATATCAACAATTTTTTTTTTGTTATCAGATAATTTGAAACGCTTAAATAATTGTAGATTTAAACTAACACGTTATATGCTTAGGATATATATTTATAAGTGGTTATGATAACTAGTTTGTATTATCTTGCATTGCCTTTTCTAAATTAAACCAACATTCTTCTGATAACTCAGAGAGTATCTATCTACCGTACAATATTTGTAGTTTTGCATATTACTACAGTTACTATCAATATATATTTATATTTCAGTGATAATATAACGGTATAAATTACATAACTAAATGAATTCACAAAATATTAGAAAATATGAGAAACAAAATGTTTATGTCGACAAATATTATCGAGAGTGTAGTTCAACACTACAGAAACTCTGATCAAGGTGAGCGAGATATACGCATAACGCTTATTTACTCTCTTATTAGGAACAGTACACTTACCATTTCTTATCTTTATTATACATTATAAACTTAATTTATGATGACTTATATTTTAACATAATAATAAGCTATACTTGTGGAGTTCAAAAGTTCGTTTTTTTTGTTAATTTAGCTGCACTAATCTCTGAAACTAACTATCACATTTGATCAATTATTTTTGCATCTTACAGTTTATTTATTAAGGTATGGTTAACACTATATACATCACGCTATGACATGTAAGGAGTGAGTAATTAATGACAAAGTGAAACCGGAATGTACGGAGAAAGAAATAATAGTGCTGGCGGACATTTTATTTGAGAAAACACAAAAATTTAACTCGAGTGAAAACATTAGGCACAACTAGTAAAAAATTAAAATCATGGGATGTAAAAAGTGTCTAACAATATATCGAGATACTCGTTTAGTTCCATGTGGTATATGTATACATTGGATTAAAATGACTGGGTTTGGAGCATTACGTTCGGCTAATGTTCGCAGTTTCAAATCAGAAACAATTATTTTAAAAGGTTACTTGTTGTAGATAAATATCGCCATCTCCGTGGAAGCTCAGTATTATTCCCAGATCTATTAAGTAGGGATGGGAAAAAATCTTTAACAATTTTCAATAAATAAAAATCGATTGGTATCCCAAAATGTGAAATATTCATAAATTATTGTATTATGTATTAGCTGTGAATGTATAAACTTATTTTTAAGGTGTTTTTAATAAAGCTTTTATATTTATTTTAGGGCCTTTTTGTACATCATATTCATTCAAATTAATTCATTCAAACGATCAAATCAAATTGGATACCATAAAATAGCTAATAATTACAATTATTTAATGATTTCATTCAATCAACATTAAAGTTTCGTTTGTCGCACTTAGCACATTTTGTTGTTTTTTACAACTCAAAAGCTATTATTAACATTTAAATATACAAATTGAAGCTATGGTATTATCATTTTTTTTTAAATTCATATTCTAAACAATCTCCGACTACAATATTACGATTAATATTGAATTATTGTTTAGGCATAACATATCAATATAATGTACTTACTGGAATCTGAATGGCCTCTACATTCAACCTTTAACCTCATAACTTCTACTCCTTGTAATAAAACATATACTAAAATGCAGCCCGAGATAACTAAGAAAAAAAAACAGAAAATAGTTTTGCGTAATAACCACAATAACGAACAGACATACAAAGAGACGTTGCTTTTATAATATGTAAGGACGTATTTTGGTGATTACAATTATTAATGTATATCAATATCAATAGATTAAATTATAAAATTAAACGCTACTAATAAAAAATATAGGTGTGTGGTTTAGGTTAACCTTTAGATTTTTCTATAGACGCAAATTAATGATAATAAATATACACAGGAATGATAAGTTTAAAAAAATAGATGGAACAATATTCAAATGTTTAGTAGTTGAGTTATTTTGTGATAAAACTCCACATTTTAATAAGTGTCACTTTTTGATAAAAGCCAAAGCTGTACTAAAACTCCGCGGAATAGACTGTTTAGCGCTTACTCTTCTAGTCACAACTCGGAAGTTGATTTCTCACCAAAAATCCACTTATGCGTTCCAGTATATGTAATTGACACTAAATATTACATAAAACTGCGTTCAAAATTTAATCTAAAACACGATAGGAATATTGTACATACATACATAATATATAATTTATATTGTATTACAAAAGATTTAAGCGGAGTACAGAGGCGATCTCATAAATACCACGCGGTACATTACACGAGGCCGTTTATCCCGTCTTATATTAAGTTTTATCTCTCTGCTTTAGTTATAATTCCTCCGAGAAACTCGGTATTACTTTCTATCTAAACTAATATAATTTAAAGTTTAAGAGATTGTTTGTTTTTTTTTTAATTCGCTTGAACGCTCTTATCTCTGAAACTATCAGTCTCGATGGAAAAACCATTTTTGAATGTTATAACATATTTATTATAGAATTTTAAGACATATTATCAGATAGTGTATAGCTTCAAATTTTTATTACTTTTATAGTGTAAGTGGGCACTGAGGGTGATATATACCGGGTTGAAGTTCCAAATCTGTTTCTGATGGTAAATCCCATTCGATACACTGTTAGTATTTACATATCTAATGTACACGTTACATATTACAGTAGGTGGCGTACGTAACGTACTTACAAATGTTTTTGGAAGAGCATTTCTGTAGTTATACATGTTCCTACAAGTTAATATTTCTCTAATATAATTTAACAGGTAACAGTTAGTATAATATATAACATCTTATTGTGACCTTTAGGGATAGAGCAAATACTATACAAATTGTGATTCAGATAGGACGTTAAATACTGAGCAATGTGCTGAAATGGTGTTCAAATTCAAATGCGAAGGAAACCGTGGTTCAAGTATACTTTATGTAACAGGATGAAATAAAAACGGTATCGAAAGCATCGTTAGGAATGTCGCTTCACTAGTGGTGACGCGACGT
>MU158974.1:17908-34992 GCA_015888305.1 Antheraea pernyi
TCCGGAGGGCGAGGGGCTCGTCGGGGGGCAGAGCCCGCGCCGCCCGGAGTACTCGCTGTACGCGCGGCACGACTACAGGTACTCTCTACTCTATTCATACATCATCATTACACTACTCGTACCCTCACATTTCCTTAAACACTAATTCCATCATTCTAAGCTTACATCTACATTTAGTCTACGTCATATTTGTTTTTTATCCATGTCAGAATAGCAAATAAAACGATGTCAAACATATCACAAATAACGATAAGTTTTTCCTATAGGGATTCCCCTTAATGATACGTATTACCGACGGGGAATACCGCATATAAGGAAGTGTTTATATTTTCATTACTCTATTATAAAACTAATAACACTTTCATTCGTTAAACTTGCTATAACAATAGTGCAGAGTGTTTTTATTAAGTGCGAGTTGACTGACGCACTATGGAATTGAAATTAGATTAATATTTCCTAGGTAAATACTTTACGCAATGATATTACACGATGAAACAGAGACTGTAGGGGGTGTCTTACAATATTACGATAAACTGTTGATAGTGGTGATTGATAGAAAATGATATTCTGATATGGCAGACGGATAAGCAAAATGGAACAACCGAACCCGCCGAGTGAGCTTCGTATTCACTGTTTTATTTTTAGTAGATACGTATTACTTATAAAATGATATTGATTGTTAAGTAAAATATGTACGATTGCTCGTACAGAGATCAATGGCAATAAAAACTTATAAATAAAATCGATGGTATTTATTGTTTTTATTGATAACAAATAAGGATCGTCACAATTGAGAAACAGAGTAGGAATCTGCACTTAATTGTTTTGTCTCCGTTTATCTATATGTCGGAACAAAAAGTATTTGTACTGACATAATTAATTCGCGCTACCCTCGAATGCGGGGCAAGGTTATATAAGGAGTAGCGAGGCGGGAACGTGAGTCATTCTCGTGCGGAGCTTCGGCCCGCACACATCTCCGAGTGTAATACGTAACTATATTGAGTAGTGTGGTATCTGCTGATAAGAGTGACGCTTTTATTATTGATACTTGATGATTGATCTTAAGTTATGGGGAGGACGTCATACCTTTATAACTACGGTTCACAAATTCAGCACCCTGGCATTCCCACGCATAATATATGTATAGATGTTGTTAGTAGTGATGTTTAAAATTATTTTTTGATGTACAGATTAGAACCCACGTACGGCAGCTCCGGGTCCGCGAGTCGCGGCCACAGCCCCAACAACTACGCGTGAGGGGACACCACTCTCACACCTCTATACGATGAACTGAACAAATTATTTTATATATATGTGTATGTCTATACACATATCTATATCTAAGTGTATATATATAAAAATAATGACTGATTGACTGACGTACTAACCGCACAGCTCAAACTAGTGGAGCTAAAGTCTTGACAATTTTTGCAAACGAGTTACTTTTATACTGTAAATAAGAACTAAGGAACAGTTCTCAGTAATTCAACCCCGAAGGTGGTGAAAAAAGGGATGAAAATTTGTATAAAAATGTCAGTTTGTCGTTCTTTGGTCAGTTAGTTATTCTTTTGAATATATCGATTTAAATTGAGTCGAAAATGATGACTGCATGAAAAACGCGTATAAACCCTCGGGAAATTGGTAGTATGTGTACAATACTCGTAATGAGGGGTTCAAAACGAAAAGCGTCACTGTCTATAATATACAAATAGCGTCCTCTAGTGGTTACGTCCTCCCAAATACAAATGACTACGCTCTTAATATATCTCCTCTTTCTCTCATCTTCTTTATCTCGTGAAGTGAGATTTGGTGACGTTAGCTCTCGGAAACTTTTGTATTGCTCACCGACTGACTGACTAGTTAGTTTATATGGTTATAATACAAAGAGTCCAGAATAAAACTGGCCAGGGAACGCGTCCGAGGTCGCGGGAAATAGCGGTTGCATCGACTCGCATTAGATATACCAGGATCTTAATATTTCTCCTCTTTCTCTTTCTCCATCTCCCCTCTTATCGTGAAGTAAGATTTGATAACGCCAGCCAAAAAGACGATACTTTTTTTCTCGCTCTCACCCCATTATGCCATAGTATCCAAACATAAATTATGTCGAAATGAGAGCTCTTAATTTTAAGAGGTACATACAATTAAAAAATAGGTGCTTAGTGTTTTAATAAGATTAACTCCGGGTCGCTCCTTGCAGCTTTCGGCACCGGTCATTGCACCTAGGCTTATTGCGTTTGTATTCATACTTTTGAAAGTCTAAGAACAAACTTTAAGGTTCTCTTTGTTGTTTATTAGTATTTGTTTTGATATTATTATTTTATATCTTAAATGTGACCATGAAGTATCATGTCCTTGAATACTACGAATGAACTGTCACCTGATCTATAAGTAGGCAGTGGGGAAAAGGTTAAGAACATCTCCCTTCTGTGTATCCTGTTGACAAGCTAGTGTTATTAATAAATTTCTTTTTTCTCTATGGTCGAAGTGAAACCACTGGACGAGCTCTCGTATATTTATATGGGCAGTGACCGTTAGCTTTCATATCCCTGTATACAGTGTCTACATAAAACTCGACATAGTCTCGGCAGGGCTGTAGCTAGGGCAGAACTCGGGGGGGTCTGAAGCCAGAAAAAAACGATTAGACAGAAAATTGACACGATATTATTAAAAGATACGAGTCAAAGAAGCAAATTTGTATTAATTAAAAATTAATTTGTATTGTCTCAATTTCAAAAAAAATCTGTAACTGTTAATGAAAGTTCTGTTGCAATCAGTTCAACGTTTTCAAAGGTTAATCTGCGTATCTGCGAAACAGACGGACAACATTCGGGTTTTAATATGGAAATAATTAGAAAACTTAAGGAAAAAGCATTGACATATAAAAACCCAAGATGCACAGTCTCGAATCAAAGTAGCGCTCTAAACTGGCCGTAAAACTCACCAATATACAGACGTGGTTATAGTTATGCGATAAACATATGATTTTGTAAATTTAACCTTACCTGAATGATTTAAAGTTGTTTTTGCGAGGACGCAAACGACGTCAGACTATTTGAAATGATTGCATAATCCGAAATTATGCACTCATTTTTGTGTGCCGGCTGTGAGACGTTAAGTGTGCATCTTGGGTTTTTGTATATCAATGGGAAAAAGCCATTATTTTTTACTTTACAGGCATAAACTTTAATTTTATTTATTTATATAGATACGTTGTATAGAAATTTATTTTAAAAAGATATCCTTTTCTATGTACATAGACGCTTTGTACATATGATAATGTACTATTCAAATGTTAAACGACTGCGAAGAAAGCTTACACTACATTATCAAAATAAAGTGGGAAACGTAAGGTCTCTCAAATGCAAGCTGCTTATCCATGAAATTGTATATTAACATTCTGTGTTTAATTTCGACGTTTGAAATGCCCCCTCTTGGTGGTTTCAGTGGCCTATAACTATACACTTAATACGGCCCCGTGCGAAGTCCCGTTCGATACAATGATTTTGGTGGGATCTTAGAATGTCATGTACTGGGTTTTATATTTTATTCATAATCTTGTGTTATTCTACTCTATATTTTGTAATATTGGTGGTGTTTTACATAATATAGTTTAGTTATTTACACAAGTTAAGTGAATGAGAAATAATACCACGGAGATGCCATAAAAACTTCCTGTAAAGTTCTATGAGGAGAGCCACCGTCTTGTTAGAACATTGAAATCATCACAAGAAACTTGTAATATTATATTACGTACTCGACAATGGCAGTAATAATCTTCTAGAAGAATGGTTGCCAAAAAAAATTAAATGGTCACAAAGTCGTGAAAATGCGACATATCGAATAAGACAACAGACAAACGAACAACATGATCTCAGATGTGTAATTTTATAGCCGGATAACCTCTCACCCGACGTCTCGACGTACTTGTGTCTCGAGACCAGAACTGGGTTTACAAGTCTCGTTAAATGTTAACTGTCGGTGCTTGTGTTTAAAACTTCGTATGACTTTCCACCACCCTTGGTTTCGTCTTTCTATCCCAAAATCAAAAATACTTTATTTCAATTTAGACCCTGGAAAGGCGCTTATGAACTTGCAAACTACTCATCGAGAAGAACCGCCAACAACACTCGATCGGGTTTATCTTTTTTAACGTACATTACACGGTACAATCGTTTTTAATGGATGCACAGAGAGAAGTGTCATTTCCAAACATCACCATCGTTCACATATTGATTCACTCTATAATAGCCTTTTGACGCCAAAACCCATTTGACATGGTGCTTCAATTTACAGTCCGGCAAATCGGTATTACTTTCGGGAGTTTGTTGTAAAACCTAAGACTATTACATAAAAAAAACGGTTACTGGTTTCACTGAGTCTGAAACATGGGACGACCAGTTTATCACAGTTTCTAGTATTTAGGTCATGCCGATCTTTCACTAACTGTAGTTTTTTAAAGTTTTTGGGGACATGCATAAATCATCAAGAATGTTTTGGGAGGGTAGATTCTGTCAGATACATATCCTTATGAATTCATAAATGTACATAGCTAATAAACTCTATAAGAAACAAAACAGCACTTTAAACTTAGCACACATGACTAAAGTAGGACTTCTTTGGAGGTATATTATTTTTATTTAGCTCACAAAAGAACAAATGTAGAAGTAATAACATAAATAAGACCATTTGAGAAGTTCCCAAACATGTGAAATTATATAATGACATGACATGAGTTGTTAATTTATTAAAAAAAACTATCGATACCTTTCTTAAGCTTGCAAGTCTTTGTATGTAATCTTTTCGAGATGCTGTTAATTTGGTTGCTATATAAACAACATAAATGTAGGAATAATTGTTCTAAAACACACCTCGTCTCGTTCTAATATTCCGTTCCTCTTAGTTCATAATATAGTTATTCCTTTCTCTTTTTGGAAGTTCACTCTAACGAGGTTAAAAATGATCGAGACAGAGGGATAAAGGTGGCTCTAGTCATCGAGACGGTCTCGAGACTGCTTCGGCTCGTGTGTCTCGAGACGTCGGGTGCGAGGAGTCTCGTACTTCCGGTGCGAACCGGTGAAGCGTATGGAATATTATTGTTAAACTTTGTAAATTATAATGAAATTTATATTAGTTTGTTGTTGCGTGATACATTTTGCGAATAACGAGTGTTATTAAAGTGAGATGCTATGTCGATTGATCATAGTTTTGTGTGGGGGGGAGGGAGGGGGGGGGGATGTATGTGTTTTTTATACAAAGTACACATTATATGAATGAGATTTTCAATGATTTCAGTATATTTATTAATTATTTAGCGTTCTACTATATAATCAGATCGAGTTGTCTGATCTCCGTTTATTAATGTTATCTATAATCATGAACGTACCAAGAACCGACTATTCCAAATTAATTATACAAAGCTAATAATATTCATTTATTATAAATACCGAATTCTTAATTTTACCGAATATTTAATTTAGTTAGTAAATGATCTATGTTTTTACATTTATTGTGATAGTCAATTTGTTTTTTATATTTTTTATCCAAATGAGCGCTGGTTAGTTTGAAAATGCCTTATGGCATTATAGCCTACTTATGTACGAACAAATAATTCAAAACAGTATCCACTAATTTGTCTAAGTATATACTAGTGTTGGCGTCTGGTGTCGCCCGACTCGATAAGTGTTTAATAATCGATTTCATCGAAACTACGACTGGTACATGATACATAAATTTTATTGCTTCTAGTGTACATATTAAGTGGGTAGCATGAGAAACTGTTACGTGGCGCGTGAGGGTACGATAACAACTCTTACTACAGTGAGAATAAACAAATGAGGGTATTCGTGAAATGTATTACAGAACCATTTTGTATATTGTATAACATAATGTATAGTGATGTATATATAAAATATTATATATAATTATCGATATTGGATACTGTGTTTTTATTTCGACCTTGGTGTTACTTCTAACTTAGCAATATCTTTGCATTCATCTTGATTTAAGCCTGATTAATATCTAGATTTATAAAAATCCTTTAGTAATATTATATGAAGATATTAACTGTGCAATACAGTGCACTTCGTTTGAATCATAGTTTAAAACATTTAGGTACAAGCTGTATATAAAATTGCACTATTTTTTAATATTAGATAGTATTTAGAAGTATCTAGAATGACAATTACCATCATTTACAACTCGCGTAGTACGAGGCAAGGTTGTGTGTCGACTTATTGATGCACGGAACATGCACACATTGCTCCGAGTATGAACAAATAAGTTCTAAATAAACAGTACTCGAAATTTCAGACCGTAAAAGCAAATATCGTAACGTTCTGGGAATTTCCACCCTTCGTTTCTATTGGATATTGTATAAGCGGGCTACAGTCCGACTGGAGACAGTTCTGTCTTGGACATCAGAATGAATACAACGGGAGCTAGGATTGTGGCTGAAAACATCTGTAAACCCTGGATCCCTGGATGGATTTATTAAGGGATGTTCTTCCGCAAAAAAATATCGATATTTTTTATTTATACGATATATCGATGTTAAAAACGATCGAACAAAAATATCGTTATTGTCTATATATCGAAAAGAGTTCATACTTCATTACTCGATGATAAGCTAGGTGTCTACAAGGAAGAAAATTGAAAAGTCTCTATTAAGAATGCAATCAGTTTTAGGACGAGTACTTTTCATTTTCATTAAATAATTTGCCGAAAATTTGAGTTAAATGCCTACGATTAAAAAAATAAGTTTCACTTGGGTCGTGGTTTCATAAAACCATTGAATGCTACTCTTAATTGACTTAAAAGTCGTCATGGCCTAGTAATTTAACCAGTGGAATTTTTCGAAATTTACGTACAATAACTAAAATAAATTGGTAACGGTAGTGGTTGATGAAGGAAAACATTGTGAGAAAACTTAACCTGAGAATTGTTTTTGTAGTACCACCTTATGTGAGGACAATATAGAACTGTTGATTTCTCAGAATTTGTAATCGCCAATACGTCCTGGGCTGACGTGGAGATTATGTACCATACCTTCCTCCAGGAAGCGGTCTATTGCACTGCTGCTCGTCTCTTACAGGCTGATGTCATGTGAATCGACGCATAACGCATTTATGTGTGATTTACGTGATTTGTTTGTTATCTTGTAGTTCTAACAATGAAATTTCGTTTCACTTAAAGCTAATCTTATTATCGTGTCTTGTGTTTATTTAATTTATTAAATATACCAACGAAACATTGAATACAATGGTCCTATTGTATTATATAATAAATTGTTTAAATCTTTATTTATATATCAAAACATTATATTTATTATAAAAACAATCCGCGTTGTATCGAATGTGCAAGTACTATAACGAATTCTGTGTTCACAAAGACATATTTAATGACAGCTTTAAAACATTTAAGGCACATATTGTATTAGAAACATAGTACGATAGTCGTGTATCCCTAATATTTATTTTATCATTACACTAGGCTAACTGTGGTTATTGTTACAATTGATAATGTTGTGTACAATTTATAATTGGATTTCAGATTTATTATGTTATAATAGTTATGTTACTCATATAATTTCAATCTGTTATCTGTAATTGTACCTTTTTGTAAAATAAAAAAAATATATATTAGCGAACGTCAGTTATAGTATAATATTTAAAATCAATAGGATATTGCCAGCGTTACCTAGTGGTGAATTATAGAAAAACAAATAGTATGTAAACCTCCATAAAAATATATTTGCGTGGGAGCTTTCACGGTCGTCAAGTAAAACAAATGAGTCAATGTGGATGTCAACTACAGATACACCAACACACGTTATTATATAGTACTAGCTGACTCGCGCAACTTCGTCTGCGTCAAATCGGTTATTACCGGTTTCAACTTTATTACCAAACGAGAAAAATCTTAAAAAATACCAAAAATCACAAACTTAAACTTTTTAATATTGGAGTTTCATAGATAAGAAATCTACAAGTGTCATGTCAGTCATGGGAGAGTCACTTTATAGTTAGTATTCAACTTTTATTATATAATTTATTTCTTCCAAATTAGGCCACTAAATTAGACAAAGACAAACTCAACACTCACAGACATCATGGCTTAAATAAATATATATTTACATAATAATTACCGCTAGTTATTATTTTATATTAAAGTTTAATTTTGTTAAATCTTATAAAGTTAGCCAGAGTGTTGGTAAAAGGAGAAATTACACACCTTTGTGCGTTTGGAAAAATCTGACAAACGTAAATGTATTGTTAGTAAAATATAATACAAGAATAAATTGGGGCCTATGACAAAAAAAAGTCTAGAGTGCCTTCATTCAACCCACATTCACATTATGAGTTGTCCCTGATTCTGAGCTCTGCAAGGTGGACAGGTGGAGAGCACACCTCTATAGATAGCTTAGACGCAGCAAGCTTGTAACAGACACGAAAGTTATAAAGACACGGCTTACCCTGAATATATACTTGGTTGGATACATTCCAATTTGAGTTCCATGGTGCAAACAAATCAGTATTGTTTAGACAAATCCATAGGTTTTGTAGTGATCAAAATATCGTCTGGATAGCTTCTTTCGCAAGAAGATCAACAGCTTCAGTACCCTGGATCCTACTATGTCGTGGTATCCATGCCAAAACTAGATAAATTCCTAAATAATAACATTGATACAGTATGATACCTGATGTTTCATTGAAATATGTCAAAACAATATCAAATATAGTGTAAAAAGTTTCAATAAGAAGTCAATCAATCAATCAAAAATACTTTATTCAGTTTAGGCCCTAATAAGGCACTTATGAACGTCAAAGACTACTACCGGTTCGGTAAACAACCCAGTCATCGAGAAGAACCGGCAAGAAACTCGATCGGGTACTTTTTTTTTTAACATATATTTCTAATACATTATACAACAATGCTTTTAGTGGATGCACAGAGAGGAGTCAATTCCAGACATCACTATCATTCACATACTGATCCACTCTATAATATCCTTTTGAAACTAAAACCCGTTGGACATGGTGCTTAAATTTACAGTCCGGCAAATCGGTAACATGCTTTGGGACTTTACTGTAGAACCTAACACTATTACCTAAAAAACTATTACTGGTTTTACTAAGTCTGAAACATGGGACCACCAGTTTATTACAGTTTCTAGTATTTAGATTATGCCGGTCTTTAACTAAATTCAGTTTCTCAAAGTTTTTCCGGACATACATTAAATTATCAAGAATGTAACAAAATGAAAATGAATGTATGAAAAATATTATTAACCAAAATTTATAGAGAATTTTGTATTCTACAATATTGATAATGAATACAAATAGCAAAAACCCATAGGTAATAGATATTTACAAAAAAAGCGTAAAAAAACCGGTTTTTGTGACCTTTGACCTTGAAATTTAATAGTTGCGTACGCGCTACCATATGTAGGTTTTGAGACAACTTTTAGAGTGTCAATATACAAGTATTTACAGACTTACAGCTGGGTATCTCGAATTCCGAGATTCTTACCTAATTTAAGCTGAAATGACTGGACTATGTAAGCGTGTGTGCGTGCACGTGTGTGGAGGTGACAATGTGTAATGTTATCGCAGTGATTTAAGATTTTGTGCGAGTGTATCGCGCGAGCAGCGTACTCAAGGGCTCCACGCCGAGGGGACGAACCTAGGCTTGAGCCGCTACCGAATGGGTTTGAATTTAAAAGCTCGATGGTCAAATATGCCTAATGTTATCTTTTCACAGTATTTCACTCTTATGTTAATAAAAAAAAGATCAAATAACATCTTCTATATAAGGTAAATCTAACGTACCTGTACTTTCTAGATTTTTGAGGAAAAAAAATTTTTTGCAAGTGTCTTGGAATACGTAATAGAATACATTTCATACATTTTTAGAATGTCTCTCTGTTTATATGAACACACATCACTACTATGTACTGTGTTCACTATAAAACCTCACCAAGAAAATCATAAAGCATATCCCCGAGTAAGATTTACTCTTGGTTTCATTAAAATCGGTTCACTCTATCAAAAGTTATTGTAATTTTAATGACGACGCGACTTAAGTACTAGAGATAAGTAGATAAGTGAATGGACTTAATACATTAAGATGATTTTATTAGTCACTGTTTTTTTACATTACGTTCCACGCGGACGGAGTCGCGGGCACAGCTAGTATTTACTAATTGAATCTTGTATCGCAAAGTATAATTTTTAAGTAACAAACCACATGAATATACAGAGGGTTATAAGACATTTTAATTCTGTTATACAATTTATTGTTCGCAATGGTGATTGTTTTATAAAAGTGTGTTAACAATACAATTAAATTCTGAACAGAATCCGGTTCTGGCGTTGGAGATATATTTAATAGAGACATTCAATCGCCTAAAGCTCCGAGAAATAACGCATTCACTGGAACAGTATTATCCATTCCTAGAGGATAACCTGTTTTTACTTGACGATCAAATAGATCCACAAGTTACCATATATTTCTTAGTTTTAACAGGTTAGTATATTAATATTGAAAAAGTATACGAAATGTAGTTTTTATTTTGTTATATCATAGGGGGCAAACGAACAGGTGGTTCATCGCATGTTAAGTGATCACCACCGTCCATAGACACTAGCAACACCAGGGGAGTCGCAAGTGCGTTGCCAGCCTGTATTTGGAGGGAAGGGAAGGTGCTCCTCCAGCACTCTCACTGACCAAACGAAACGCAGCAATGCAAGCACTGTTAGTTCACGTGGGTGTGTCTGTGAAAGGGTGGTAGTACCCCGAGCTAGCCGACCCATTCATGTTGAAACCAGTAGTAGCTTCAGCGTGGCTCTACCATTTTATTTAAATATTTGGCGTTATGTGACTACAGTACGATAAAAAGAAAATATAATTGCAAACGAACTTGAGCGGTAATTTAATTTCTATGCTATCAACTAAGCCATCGTAACATGTAACACGTGTTGAGCGGTCCTCGACATAGCAATTTTTAGTAGATAATTACTATTAGAACAGTATTTACAAATGGTGTCAAATAACATCTAAGACTTGAGACACCCAAGCCACCAACACGTGGTGCACCCTGCTGAATAACGAACGAGGCAATGGCGATAGCGGGGTGGTAGGGTTTACAGCCTGACTGGGTCGCAACCACCATGTATATGGCGAAAAAGCCCGTCATAGTGATTCGTTTTTGCGGGTCGCGTTTCGGGATCAGGCTGTGCATATCCAGCCTTTCGCAGGCCGGCATGACAGCGGCGACCGGCGATGGATACTGTGTCACTCGGTGGTCGCCATTGTTTTTGGATCGTACTGTGCTTACCATCAGGCACAGTGCAGTAATTTTGCCGTGCTACAATAAAAGAAATTGGTCAGAATTTTATATAATTTACAACAATACATTAATACCTACCGGGGTTTTTAGACAATTGAAGAATAGGTGTAAGATTCACGAAACTTGAGGCGAGGACAAGCTGAAACAATGAAACTAAGCCTTTACCTCTGCAGGAGAGCAATACGAGTACTTTAACTTGTTCGCATGCGAGTTGACACGCGGTAGAAATGAAACTCAGTATTCTGATTCATTTTTAAGATAAAAATGATATGAATACACTATGGAGGTGGTAAACATTAGTTTTCGATATTTTTATAATATATGTATTGTTAGCAATTTACAAAAATAATTATTTAATAATTAAAAACAGAGACCTGGCCAATTTAAATATAAACTGCTAAGAATAAATCTAACAATTAATCACTACACTAGTTAAATAACCGACACGAGTTCGGACAGAGCCACCGCACGATATAACGGCCACCGAAAGAGTGAGTCAACACGGCAAGCGCCGCCTCTATAGGCTGACATAATATATTTCTTGATATTTTTTTTCGTTTTAACACATTATATACGCAGTCACGATTTTACACTAATATTTTATATTTAATCGATAGACTTTGACAAGAGCTGTCGACTGAAACTTCAAAAAACGTGGTAGCTTCACCGAGTCGAAAGTTATACTCATAGATAAGATACTATATACTGAGAGTTATACTAAATGGATATTCGAAAACGCAGCAGAATTACCCTAAAATAGCGGCGCTTCCTTCTACACCGCGTGCAATGTGTTACAATCCTGACTTAGCGTAATGAATTCTTTAGCAATTCAATGGTATAATTTAATTTTAGATGCAGAGAATGGATTTGAAACTACATTGCCAAACTGTATCCCCTGACTTTGTTATCATTAGGTTTTTTGGGTTACCCCTGTATGGTAGCAAATTTAAAGATGTATTCACGTCAAAATAGGTGTTTAATATTTGACCAAATTATCTAGAAAATAAAAAAAATTATACACAATCCTCTGTGTCTATATTAAAGCATAGTGTCAGTGACCGTCGGGTGATTTCACTTTCACTATCTCATTCTCTCACCCTAAAACCTATATTGCACATTTTCGTTTTATAAAATTCAATTCACATCGTCCCAAAATAAATATCACTTTATTAAATTAAGATCACGTGTTTACTGGGAGGTAGAACTATACAATTCAAAGGAAATGCGTTAGGGACCCTTGTTAGGTTGAGATTCCGATCTCGTCAAGTATTCTCTTCGTCTCGTTGATGACGATTCGCCAGTTCCTCATGGTTATGTCTTTCACAACGTCGTGGAGAGCTTCGCAGTCTGCTGAATCGTCCGCGCACTTCCTCCTGAAAACATCACCACTGATTTTTGTTGTAAACTGGCTAAACGCATATAAATTCATACGTTACCCACGTTGTCATTTAGAAGCTGCCACTAAACGATGGCTTCGTAACATTTTCTATCAACAGACGGAGGATCTACTCTAGATACTCTATTAGCATCCCAAGAACTATACATTTCTGTTATACGAGTACATACACACACATTTACACACTCGCTCTCTTACACTAACATTTATTTAGTTATTACTGGCGGGTCCGGCGGACGTTGTCATGCCCTGATAAAAAGAAGAACCTTAACAATTTAAATTATATACCTTCATCATGAATCACTTTATCTACAGGTGAAAACAGCTTGAAAATCCATTCGGTAATTTTTGAGTTTATCACGAATAGGCAGACAGATGTAACAGAGGCTTTGTTTTATAATATGTAGTGATATATCTTAAGATAGGAATCGATAACTTCTAGTGCAATTTTAAACACTATATCTGAAGCACTTCAAAAAAAATTCCATAGACCTGTAATGATGCAATCTCGCGATAGTGGTGTTCACGTCTCGGATGCGACAGGATTCTCTGCAAGCCATCGGCATGTGATTATGCATGGCGGTCACCGTCGACATGTTGTGGAATGATTTCACATTCCAACCTAAAAACAATCGCAGGGTATATATATTTTTATATCTCTATACTCGATAAGAAGGATAGCAAAGTGATATTTTTCCGTCACGATGAATTTTATCGGTTCAAAATAAAAAAAAAATACTTTATTCAATTTAGGCAGTGAAAGGCGCTTATGAACGTCGTAACTTCCACTGACTCGGACAAACAACCCCTCTACCATAAGAAACAACAAACACTTCTATCAAATGGATTTAAGAAGTCGATATTTTTTACTTTAAGTTTTTCACATTACTCCTTCCACTGACTCGGACAAACAACCCCTCTACCATAAGAAACAACAAACACTTCTATCAAATGGATTTAAGAAGTCGATATTTTTTACTTTAAGTTTTTCACATTACTCGCAGCAAATTCGCTGAGTTTGTCAAAATGTAAGCCACAGTTTACCTGGTGGATTGGGTTTCCTGGCGCGCCACATGTGCGCCAATATCCTGGCTGGAGGTGGTGCATCTATGTCTTTCTGTGCGCCGTCTAATAGGTAGAAATTCGCGAACACCAGCGCGTCCACTGGATTTTTATTTTCTTCAGCGTCTTTTTCCACCAGGCTTTGCCACGTGCCGTCCCTGCATACAATAATGAAATAAAGTTTTTTATTGTTGGAACGCATCACGGTTAGAAAATAAATATGTATCATTCCGGTATACACGTATGCATTTGTGAATCATGCAATTTCGATTGTATTCATTCCGATATACACGTATGCATTTGTGAATCATGCAATTTCGATTGTATGGTTCACAAATTAATATATGTATGAATAGCTTAGAATAGTTAGCTAGGTCAGACACGACTTTGTTCAGGTAACAACCCAAGCCGAGGTGCCGTGCGCCCTTGTGTATGTTACCTAAAAACCAAATCGGCTGAGTGCCTTAAACCTAAAACTGTAATAACTGTATATTAAATGGAGCTATCTTGATAATTGTTTTTTTATTAAGAACTAAATGTAAGTACTAAGTAGTAAACCTAAAGAAAATTGATTAAAATATATCCAGTATTTTTGCGTGATGCGCACACAACGGCAGAAATGCAACATTTTTTAAATGTCAAATGGCAGTAAACTAGCAGACGGCCGTTTTTTTTTATAACATGGGGAGGTCCCTTATGGATACGCCATCCCCGGCCCCTGGCCCCCGGCCCATCCCCTCAGGTCCGGAAACTGGCAGACGGCCTGTGTGTTGTTAAATGATTACCGTCGCCTATGGACAACTGCAACACCAGGGGCATCACCGTTGTGCTGCCAACCTTGAAGAGCATGTTTCAATCCCTTATTGCAGAGCCCCATGTCATAACTCTGGGAGAACCGTGCCAGATGGTCCATTCTACAACGTTAGCGCATAATGAAGTTTATAAAAAATACATTACGTGGTTTTATGAAACTAAAATGCAAAAACATTTGAGGCGATGGAAAAAAGTTTCACTAAAAAAAATATGAGTGATACCTGACGGGAACGATGATCTCGTCCATGTCAATGGCAGCTAGGAGCGTGTGGCGGTGCACCGCGCGGTACAAGCAGTCGTTCAGCGGCAGGAGCTCGCGCCGCATGTCGTGGAAATCGTTCCACGTGGGGGAGAAGTGTGTTGGAGAGAGATGTGGTGGATGTGCCAACTCCGTCACGTCCGCGAACCCACGTTCACTGTAGTAATCCAGGACTTTGCGTACGTTTGGATGACTCTGGGAGATTGAAAATATAGTAAATATTTCATTTTTTGCATCCATTCAATCAACCAATTAAGGCTTTCTTTAATCTTCTAGATTATTACTGTCATTGCTGAGTAGGAAATAATATTACAAGTGTGCTGTGATCATTTCAATGCCCTAACAAGACGGCGACTCCCAAGTTAGAACTTTCCATTAGAATTCATGCTATATGCTCACAATAACCGAACTATATTACATAAAATACCACCAATATTACAAAACATAGAGCCAAATAACACAAGATTATGAATTAAATATAAAAGCCACTACATGAGGGATCCCCCATGCGAGCGTACTCATGATCTACAATAGAATGTTGACCCGTACTAAATTACTATTGATTTGTACTTGCCCCCCTCGGCAGCGGCTCAAGCCTAGGTCCGTTCCCTCGGCGTGGAGCCCTTGAGTACGCTGCTCGCGCGATACACTCACACAAAATCTTACATCACTGCGACATCATTACACATATCACCTCTACACACGTGCACGCATACACGCTTACACATGCAAGTGGAAGGGTTTTATCTTTTTTCCCTTATCAAACTGAAATAGTTTAGAATATTATCCGATACGAAATATATATAAGAGTTGTTGAGTTATGTATGCTTGGTACACATATATGTTTCAACAACTCATATATGTATGAATAGTTAGCTTAGCTTAGGTCAGCTCACATAGATCTCGAATTGTATGTATCAGGCAACAGCCAAAGCAGAGGTGTGCACCCTTGAGCTAGTTGTCAAAATAAAATAGGCTGAGTGCCTTAAGCGCTCGCCTTAGTATTCCGGTTAAGCTGTTAAGACCTTGCTTGGTCAATAGCGTAGTCTGCCTAAAAACGATGACCGATTTATAAGGAGCATATATTCTCCCCTAATTGTCAGACTGTGTTGTGTGCCATAGTTGTAGCCATTATTCGTCTATATTCTATAATTATTCCGTTTACAAAGTTGTACCTCTGCAGGTCTTGCTCTAAGAGTTTTTATAATACTACGATAATTAGTACGTATTTTAAAGAATTTACATGTAACTATTTAGTAATATAATGTATTGTAAGCGCTGCTTTTGGTATTACACGATTTTACACGAATGTTTTATACATAATCGATAGCCTTTGACAAGAGCTGACAATTAAACCTTGAACAAATATCATAGTTTCACCCAGTCGAAAATTATACTGAAAGGAAATCTCAAAACGCAGCAGAATTACCTCAAAATGGCGGCGTTTTTACAACCCCATGAATGACTATATATTGGTGAAAGCAGCATGCAAATCCGTTCAGTAGCTTTTGAGCTTATCACGAACAGACAGGTAGATAGATGCGTGGCAAAGGACTTTGTTTTATAATATATATTAACAATGTTAATTACATACAACACAGAATAAATTTTAAAAGTGCGCGATAGTCTCTACGATCCCACAGAAAATACTGTGCTATAAACGTTTCTCTCTCTCTCTTTTCCCACTATCTTTATATATATTATAAACACTTTGTGCACCTTAAGAATACACTATATCATTCTCTCACATCCTAAAACCTATATATACATCTTTTTTGTTACAAATTTTCGTGCTATAAAATCCCATTGACACCGTCCCGAAAAGAAGTTTTACTGCAATTATATTGACTCACATGAACAACGTGTACATAGAGCGCGTCGGCTCCGAAATGTTTAATGAGTTGTATCCACTCGATGAGATGAGCGGCCACGTCCGCCCTGTAGTCTATCCACTTGAGGCATACTCCAATAGATGCGTTCACAACATTGCGCGTAACCAGCTGACCGGGGCCCGGCGCGTCCTGTCCGCACATTAAAAATCTTATTAAACCAGATCACTACTTAAACTTCAACTTTTTAGTAACTGTGTCTTATAGATACCAATTGTGCCAATGTCAAGCCATTCTAGGGAGAGTGATTTTATATCTTGACTAGCTTCTGCTCACGACTTCGTCTACGTGAAATAGTTACTTCGGGCTAATGCT
>MU158974.1:49614-67894 GCA_015888305.1 Antheraea pernyi
AACGACTTCAACCCCCTGCCGCATGGGGTCATACGGGAGGCGCTCCGATATTTCAGAGTGCCCCCCTTTTTTTTTTTTTTTTATTAACGTGTGGAAATCCCTTATAGATACGCCACCCTCCCGGGGGAGAGGATGAGTTATGTCCGACTCATACGGACTAAAACCCCACGGTGTACCGACAAACCGTGATTGTTGGGGCGGCAAGGGATCGTACAATGCTAATCAACCTTGTTGAGCCACCCCAACGGTCCGCCCGGCGGTAGGTCACCGCCGGGCTCCAACCTATAGAGAGGTAAACCGGGCACACACCAGCTGCCTCCCGTCGTCAGCCGGACCTGTGCAATGAGGAGATGGGCCCCCCGGCCCATCCGCATGAGGACCACAGGGAGCGGCGTCAGCCGCCTGACCGCTCCCTGCAGAGAGCTGAGGAATACCTCGAACTCCTGCAGGGGCCGATTAGGGGAGAAGTACGCCCCCACAATGGCGTACTCTCTCCAGACGACTGTCACGAACCCGGCACCCTTCTCCCTTACCACCAGGGACGAACCCGAGCCGGCCATGATCGCTACGGAGCCATTCCGATCCCCAGCCCATTGAGGCTGGGAGGGAACGTAATAAGGCTCCGCGGCGACCGCGAGCCCGATTCCCCACTGCGCCACTGACTGCACCAACAGATCCTGTGCAGCGGCGCAGTGGTTCAAGTTCGTCTGGAGAAAGTTGCAATGGGCGTGATTCATCATTGGTCCATTGCAACTTCCTTCTGCCTGGCGGCTACAGCCTTCGGCCCGGGGAGGCCTTGCCCTAAGTCTTGGGGGGCCTGCAGCTGCGGCTCCCCATGACATGCCCAGAAGGCCTCCCGGCATCGGCACATATGGCGCAGCAGGCCGCCTCCGCCTTACACTCCGCCTTTTTATGGCCCACAGCGCCGCACCGGTAACACCCGTCACCCCTGTTGGACGAGGAGGGGCACATGGGGCGGGGGTGGCCCAAGCTCATGCACTTATAGCATCGCATGGGCTTCTCATCCAACAGCAGCGCATGGGCTTCTCGTCCAGCAGCTGCACGCGCACGGCGCTCCACCCAACCAGGAGCTTGCCGGCCAGCACAAGCTCCTTGGCCGCCGCTGCGGGGAGCGTCATGTGCACGGCGCCTAAACCCACCCAATTCCTTTGGATCTCCTCAGCCGTGATTTCGCTCTCCTTGCAGTTGGCCTTCGCTGCCACGACCGTCATGATCTCCGCCAAGGACACCGAATCGTCGAGACCGACGATCCGGATGTCCGCCTTCTTGGTCGGTATGACGACCGTGGCAATGTTGGCCAACGCCACTTCAAGTCTTTACGGCTGCCTTTAACGCCTTAATACGTGGACCCTTCAGGTTCTTAGACGTCTCCATAATAGATGTTAACTTGGCACCAGCCAGAACCTTTAATCTTTGGGCGTCCAGCACGTCCACATCAGTTGGAGATTCTACCTCCATTTCCGCCTCCGAGCTGGCCGCTGACCTGGCATTAGAATTAGCAACGGAGCCAACAGCGGAGTTGGCAGCCGAACTGGTTGCAGAAGTCGCTCTACTCACCCCGCCAGCCAAAGCTTGGTCAGATGACCCGTTGGCCTCGCCCACAACCGCGCGGCCACTGCCGTGCATCCGGTTAGTCCCCCTGTTAGGTTAGTTAGGTTAGTGCGGAAACAATGCCGATATTACATCGTCTAGAAGCTGCGGCTGGAGTTTCTGCGTGATCGGGGGAGCCCAGTAGCGCAAAGAGCCCAACACCATACGGTAGGGACGTCCCCACGGATCACTGACCAGAGTCCCCAGGAGATCCTCTCTCGCCCGAGCTTTTGCTGTTCTGATTGCAACCTGCAATGTTTTCTTCGCATCCCTATACGCGGTGTATAGCTCCATCTCGCCAGCCGCATCCCGGCCACGGTGCCGCCGACGGTGCCTAGAGTATTGGCGCTTTCTAGCTATGCACGCTGTCCGCAACTGTGCGATTTCTGAAGTCCACCAATATACTTGCCGCCTTGGCTTGTTCTCCGTGTATTACAATTTTCTTGGTACTTTCCGCCATTTTGACTTCTTTTCATTGATTCTGTTATTTTATAAAATTTTCAGAACCGGTTCATTTTCATAGTATTTTTTATAGTTCGACTTTCCGCAGCGCCATGTTATGTATGTAATAATAAAGCATTGTACAGTAACCTATTTATTTTAATATTTCCAACTTCCAACATATCAACATTCATTCTTATTCTAAATACAATGACAGCCTCCCTATTGTTTATGACTCGTCTTATTAAAACCTTTAACTATCCACAACAGTGTCATACGCTAAAACCCAAAAAGTAAAAAATAATCAGAGTACCGTGAAATAGGACATATAAAGGACCTTACCATCAGAGATCTATATCTAAATTCCAAACTAGTTTTTGACAAAGTTGCTAAATATTATCACCCTTATAATTACGTGTTTCGCCAGAGCAAACAAATAGCTAAATATCATAAAGTTATGTTACCAAAATCTTACGTTACGACTGTTACTCACTTAAGCTACTATGAAACTGCATCTTGCTACTTGCAACTATGGTATATCACATTCATTTATTTCTTTATTTTATTTTTTCGAACTGACTACGCTATTTACCAAGCAAGGTTTTAACAGCTTCACCGGACTACTAAGGCGAGCGCATAAGGCACTCAGCCGATTTTATTTTGACAACTAGCTCAAGGCTGCGCGGCACACCTCGGCTTGGCTGTTGCCTGATACATGCAATTCGCGACCTATCTTTTTTTTTTTAACGTGAAGAATTCCCTTATGGATACGCCACCCTCCCGGGGGAGAGGGTGGGTTATGTCCGACTCTCACAGACTAAAACCCCACGGTGTACCGACAGACCGTCATTGTTGGGGCGGCAAGGGATCGTTCTAGCTAATCTACCTTGTAGAGCCGCCCGAGCGGTCCGCCTGGCGGATGGTGACCGCCGGGCTCCTACCTGTAGAGAGGCAGGCTAAGTACATACCAGCTGCCTCCCCTCGTCCGCCGGACCCGTGCAATGAGGAGCTGAGCTCCCCGGCCCTCCCCTCAGGTCCGGCTACGGTGGCAGGAGGAGTTGGGCAAAGCACCGCCTCTTCCTGCCGGTCCTCCGTTGGCGGAGATGGCCACTTAGCGAGTCTGCCTCACAGGCCCACTCCGCCGCCTACTTCTGCGAGATGACCTCCTCGCAGAAGGAGGCCATCGCTCGCCAAGTCTGTTCGCTCTTACCGCCGCCGCCAGAATGCGGCGCTGCCCTCTCCACGCTGCACACTCAGACAGAGTGTGCTGCGCGGTATCTCCGTCAGCGCCGCACTCGTGGCAGGCGGCCGTCGGTGCAGATACCTCCCTTAACAACCGTGTCCAGTGAGTACCTGCACCAGTCAGAACGTCAGGGAGCCCCACTCCCTCTCCATCCAATCCCGCGGGACCGGGTGGACGGCGTCTACGGTAAACCGCCCAAACCGTTCGTCCGCTAGGTACTGCTTCCATTTTTCGACGGCGTCTCCCCTGAGACGCCGTCTCTCCGCCTCTGCTTCTCTGGGAGCCGGAGGCTCCCCCCTTCGTTTCCTCGCCGCCATGAACTCGTACACGGCTGCGAGAACTCCTGCCTTCAGCTCCCAGGGCAGGGTGCCGGCGAGCACGAAGGCCGCCGTCGAGGACACCGTGCGGTACGCCTGGATCACCCTCAGTGCCACCATGCGCACGTTGGTAGCACCGAGGGCGTCGGCCCACACGGGTGCCTCGTAGGCGTCCATCGCCCGCACGACTCCTATGTAGAGTCTGCGGCACCCGGCACCCCTACGTTGGGGTGTATACCAAAGTTTGTCGCAGTGATATCACTGCAGTCACTGTAACGCGCGAACAGCGCACTCAAGGGCTCCACGCCGAGGGAACGGACCTAGGCTAGAGCCGCTGCCGAGGGATGAGGCCGTTGACATTGAGCTATGGAAGTAAGTGAAGTAGACCAACCTAGTAGTGGCAATATCTGTAAGCTGGCGAATCTTACGAACTTTCGTGAAAATCCATTTAGTAGTTCTTGCGTAAATGTCTTCTCTTTTGTGTTTTTCTATAAGTGAGATATACATACGAATGTGATATATATGAAAAATGGCCATAAACATTTGATCAATAATTATAGACCAATCTCAATTATACCTATATTTGCTAAGGTGTTTTTGTTCTTAATATACATAAACGATCTACCGCTAGTGGTTAATAACTCTGCTGACATGGTGCTTTTTGCAGACGATACTTCTCTAATATTTAAAGTGAAAAGTATAGATTCAGAGGTTGGGCATCTGAATAATACTTTAAGTGAAATTTGTCATTGGTTTGCGTTAAATAACCTATTGCTAAATGCCGATAAAACGAAATGTATAAGATTTACTTTACCAAATGTTAGACAGGTTGATAGTAGAATCAAGATCGAAGGGAATTTAGTAGGGTTAGTTGACAATAGCCTATTATCAAGTATATACAAACTGTTCTCATCTATACTTTTAAAAAGAATATCACAAGATATTGATAAAATGCAACCTAAGGAACAAGCAGGATTCCGGTCAGGCTTCAGTACAATAGACCACATACAGACACTAGAACAAATAATAGAAAAACACCGAGAGTTTAATAGACCTCTGTATGTGGCTTTTATAGACTTCAGTAAAGCTTTTGACAGTATTAGTCACTGTTCAATCTGGAACGCTCTGCAACGTTCAAATGTTGACCAAAAATATATCAATATTTTAAAATATATAAGACTAAAAACGAAATTGATTTTATTATGATAAATAAACCTAAATTAATCACAAACTTTGAAATACTAAACAAATTACGATTTCCTTCTGATCATCGACTATTGAGAGCAACATTATGCCTAAGATTTCCACCAAAGAGTAGGAAAAATTTTGCGACATTATTAAATATTCCGAAGACAGAAGCTGAAGTCAAAAATTACATGCGACGTTTACAAACATACATAGAAAATGAAAAAGTGGATGAAACCGATGTCCAAACCTATTATAACTTCTTGGAAAAAGGTATAATGAACAGTCTGAAGTCTAAAACGGTAACTAAAATAAAACAACACAAAATATTTGGAAAAGACACTATTCAATTAATAAAAAGACGCACTCAGTTATTACAAACTAAAAATAAAACCATAGATATGAAAAAAGAACTTAGTACATTATATAAACAAACCAATAGATCAATTAGAAAAAACTACAAAAACTATAGACATAAAATCATCACAAGAAATATTAACAATTTCAGAAGTACCAAAAAAGCCTATAAACAACTAATCTCAAATAAGACATGGATACAAAAACTCGAACAGAAATCAGAAGGAACAAACTCAAGGAAAGAGGTAATACAACATGCAACAAATTTTTACAAAGATTTATATCGAAAAAGAAATAACAACGAAACTGAAATTACAAAGGAAAATAAAATTGACTACATCAAACCAATTGAAGATTTAGAAGTTTACAAACAAATAAAATGCTTAAAAGCTGAGAAAAGTCCAGGCCCGGATGGGTTATATAACGAATTTCTTAAGATAGGAGCACCTATATTAATTCACCATCTATCACAACTGTTTAATATGGTATTAGATAAAGAAATGGTACCAAAACAATGGTGCACCTCGGATATAATTCTACTTTTCAAAAAAGGAAACCCTTTAGATGTAGCCAACTACAGACCCAATAGCCTATTATCAAGTATATACAAACTGTTCTCATCTATACTTTTAAAAAGAATATCACAAGATATTGATAAAATGCAACTGAAGGAACAAGCAGGATTCCCGTCAGGAAAAGTAATGAGTTCATCTATATTTCGCGCTATTTCAAAATAATATTTGTAACCGTGGTATTTAATAGCTAATAATGGATAATTTTGGCGGAAGCCTGACGAGTATTCTACGGAACCCAGTTTGGGAATCTAGTAAAAACTTTAAAAAAGTTAAAACTTTAAAATTAGCATAGACACGATTTAAATACGAAAACTTTAATTTTATGAATGCTGATAACAATAAAAAACAAAACATAAAAAATGCGAATGTCGAAAGAAGTTATTTTATTGAAAATAAATCATAGTTTGACTTTACGATTTACACTTGCCGGTGGATTGCCGATATACTTCAAATTCTCGGGTTCTCTATCCCTTTCTGGTAATGGTTCATCGAAATTGTACTTCTCAGCTACAGTTGGTAATTTAGCGTAATAATTCGGCGTACTCATTTTGTATACTTCTCTAGTCGGGATCATCGTACCTACGGGTCTCTTAATTTTGTGTGCAGCGCCCTCTATCGGCCGGTTGGACACTTCATCTGATGAATTTAATTTAGCGCCATCTCTTGAGTGATTGGCGTAAATTTCTGTGTCATCGTAGACAATGCTCTCGGTTTTTGCTTTTACTTCTTCCCTGTAATCATAAGTGGGGGTTGTTGCCTTCTCTTTTGCTTTCCATTTAATTCTATCGACGTATCGTATAACTTTATTTTTAGGGTTATAAGCGTGTTTTTCGGTGGCTGGAGTTATGGAATGTTCCGTATCACCGTTTTCGTAAATTTCGTCTCTTTTAGGTGTTATATAGTCTTCGTAGCTATCGTTTGTTTTTATGTACCCGATCGAGTTTCTTGCCGGTTCTTCTCGATGACTGGGTTGTTTTCCGAACCGGTAGTAGTCTTTGACGTTCATAAGTGCCTTATTAGGGCCTAAACTGAATAAAGTATTTTTGATTTGATTGATCTTAGTATTTTCTTTCTTTTTCTGTTATAGTTTGCTAGTTTTATAGTATAGTTAGTATAGATAAAATGTGGTTTTAGAGTAATAATTGGTATTGGATATACAAAAACCCAAGATGCACACTTAACGTCTCACAGATGGCACACAAAAATGAGTGCATAATTTTGGATTAGGCAATCATTTGAAATAGGCTCGCATCGCTTGCGTCCTTGTAAAAACAGCTTTAAAAGTTTCATGTAAAGTTGAATTTGTAAAATCATAAGTTTATCGTATAATTATAACCACGTATTACTTGGTGAGTTTTTGCGGGACGGTTTGGGTTTATATAACGTACTCTGTGGGTTTGGGCGCTACTTTTATTCGAGACTACGTCTTGAGATTTTATACGTCAATGGCCCCACCAGAGTATTTTTTCTTTAAACCTTTTTTTTGTGTATAAATGCACGTTGAGCGGTATTTTTGGCAGGAGATAGTATTTATAATTTCATGCCATGACATGCTACGTAAGCATGTAATATTGATATTTTGCAGCTCATCATACGTTTGATTGATTGATAGACTTTATAAAAATGTATATAATTACTGCTCCGAGTGCCAATAGATATGAACACCACACTAATGTTAATAATTTCAATAAACAAATTCTGAAATTTAAATATTGTCATTAATTTAAATAAACAAATTCTGAAATTTAAATATTGTCATTCTCACTATAATTAATAGGAAAATTCAAAATAGAACACATTTATTGTTTTGAGTTTTCTCTTCTGTCGTCGGTCCTTATAGTCCTCAACTTTTTTTTAAACATAATGTCTAAATATTATTTATTAATTTAATAATACTCTTCAATAATGTGTGCGTGATGTGGTAAATAACACTTTAAGTTGGTACTGTCATGTGCCTACAATATTTAGTCACTAATATCGTGACTGTAATGACATTGCGATAAACAATTATTATGTATTAATCGCTGAAATAATAAATTTTTATATATAATTTTAATCGCTTTTAGTCACCTACACACATTTCATTTTATGTTCATATAATCTATAGATATAAAAATAAATGTAAATCTAACGTGTCTTTACTTTTAGATTTCTGTGAAAAAAATTGTTGCGTTGTCTGGGAATAAGTAATAATATACATTTCAATAATTTGTAGAATTGTCTATCTTTATGTTTGAACTTCTATGTCTATCTTTATCGTCGGCTTGTCGGTGATGAAGCGCTGTGGGATTCAATAATGTTTAGTTTAGATCATCGACGAAAAGTGACTTGTCTCTCAGTGTTTTGTAGGTTACACTCTAGAGAGTGTGCACAGGAATTACATAATATAATTTCACCGTCCCCATTCCATCAGAGGACGACTAGACGCCGTGAGGGTTTCCGCCCTTACGTGGTTGATATTCCTGTAATTCGTACGAAGCGATTTGCTTCCACATTCATTATACGTACGGCTAAGGAGTGGAATTCACTCCCGGCGTCTGTCTTCCCGTCATCTTATAACTTGGAAGTCTTCAAGAGTAGAGTGAACAGGCATCTAGTGGGTAAGCGCGATACATCGTCGGCCTCATCGTCACTTACCATCAGGTGAGATTGTGGCCAAGCGCGTACCTATTGAACATTAAAAAAAAGAACACGCAGCACTGGTAAAATACTGCGTTAATGATAAAAATCAAATCATAAAGTATATCTTCGAGTAACATTTATTCTTTGTTTCATTATAATCGGCGTTGTCAATCAAAAGTTATTGCAATTTAAATAAGGACGCGACTTAAGTACGAGAGAAAAGTACATAAGTAAATAAACTGAATACATTCAGATGACTTTACTAATCACTGTTTTTTTTACATAAAGTTTTTACACGAAGTCGCGGGTATGGCTAGTTTTCTATAAACTTCAACACCTTTTGAAATGTTACCATTAAAGTTGATACTGAAATGTTTTCTGCCCGAGGTATATTCGACTATTCTTCACTAATACTGGAAATGCAAATGTGTTTGTGACAAAACAACTTCTGCATTACATTTACATACACAACATCTAGTTTATTGATTAGAGATGGCGCCACAGTACAAATAGATCGCGCTTTCAAGTGGTCGCTGTCTTTTAATCAGATGCGGCTCTCGATCCATAATAAATTGAATGTCCTCCTCCCTGCATGTATCGGGTTACTTTCATCTCGCGCGCTGCGAAGCAGCGTGCGGGGGAACCATACCAGGTCTTTGCGACCTCTTGAGGTGGCTTCTATCGCCGCTCTTGACTAAGGGCGCGTCTGGTTGGCGCATTATCTGCACCATCTTTTGGCTGTCGGCGGCGCGAGTCGCTCTCGTCCCGCTCAAAGGAGCGGCGGAGTAGTCGCGCCTGAGCTGTGTCGGGTGACGTTGCCGGGCCGCTTGAGGGCCGGCGTGCTCGTGGATGTCTCACGAACAGATCTTCAGGAGGAAGGCGATGCCCGCCTTCTCTTCGCTGGATCCGGGCTGCACCCCCTTTTTCTCGGTTGCTTTTCTGATCAAGTCGATCGCTTCCTTTTTCGCCTTGGCGATGACGGACTTCAGTTGTTCATTCGTGAGAGAGGGCTTCTTGCGCCGCGGCTGTTTCGCCGTGGCTCCTCGTAGAGGTGCGTCGTTTGTGGGAGCCATAAGGCTGCCCGCGGCCGACTCCTCGACCATCTGTGGGGCCGGGTTCGGGTCCGCCGTGCGCCTGGCGTCACCTGACGACGGTCCCTGCTCGGCGGCTTCGGAGCTCCCGCTTAAACACGGGGCAGGCAGTCGAGCTGTTTGCTGGGTGAGCGCCCCCGCAGTTCGCGCAGGTGGCTGGATCTTCCCTCGGGCGTTCACATTGCCGTGCGGGGTGGGGCCCCCGCACCGCACACAGGATATCGGGCGGTGGCAGTTGTGCGACGAATGTCGGAACTGTTGGCACCGGTGGCATTGTGCTTGTATAGCCGTTTTAGGGTTCCGCAATTCTTGCGTTTGCGGAGGTTGCTTCTTTGTTCCGGTAGGCGGCGCTGTGATGTTGGCGTAAGAGGGCTGCGCGCGGGCAATCCCTCGCGGCGTAGTGGTCACGGGGGTGGGTGCGGCCACCCGCGGCGCTTGACTATCGATTTTGGCGCGCGGCGCGATTGTCGGCTGCGCGGGTTTATGCGTACACAGTTTTTTCTGTTGATGGGCTTCACTGGGCGTGGGCGATTGTGATGCGCGATTCGCGGCGGCCCCTGCATCGGGTTCGCTGCGCTTGCGACGCAGCGCTCGACCGAGCGGGCTAGTCGGCACATCCGGGATCGCGGGTATCGCGAGCTTGCCGCGGGCAGCGTCTTCGAACGCCGCTGCGTCGAACGCGGAAGGCGGTTTGCCCTCTGTGGCGGCCTCCTGGACGCGCAGGTACAGCGCCATCCAGCGGGCCATCCCCTCCAACAGTATCCCAGCTAAAATTAGCTCGGCGAGGACGATAAGATCGGCCTCGTACTCAACTGTCGAGATGGGCGGTCCGCCGGGCGGCCTCTGTCGCGGGTCCGGAGCCGGTGTGCGAGGAGCAGGCACGATGGTGCGGAGTCCGATGGGCGTAGCTGAGGTCGATGTGTGAGTAGCGGCAGAATCCGTAGGCAGGCTGGTGGTCTTACGTCGCGACGACGAAGGACATACTGTCTGGTCCTGAAAAGGACCTTTTTTTTGTACTTCGACTCGACCGAGTCGATGAGGCGGCACTGGTTGGGCGCATCGTCGTGCAAGACTAGCGTGTTTGGACTCGCGGAGCTCCGAAACGTCTTCGCGCGCGTACGACAATGGAGCGAATCCCCCTGCATGTAAGGAGTCAACATCTGTATAAAAAACATCGATGTCGTAACATCGATATTTTCAATAACAGAACGTCGACGTTTATGAAGGATATATCGATGTATCAGAAAAAATATGAAATAAAGATAAATATGTTGATAAATAATATTAATAAATATGCATGTAAAAAAGAGAATTCATTATGATTTCGTAAAGTACATTTCAAAAACAATAATTTTAGCAACCTTATGCTTAGCAAGCGATACTGTTCGATGTTATGAAACATCGATAAATCATTTTCATTCTTACTTGACTGAGGAAGAGAATGGATAGCGAATACGATAGATGGCGCTACACGTGACGAATTGTCGGGTTACGACATAGATGTTAAAACATATTAAAACATCGATGTTTATGAAAGATATATCGATGTTTTAAAACATCTAAGTATCATTTGAATTCTTACGTGTGACTGATAGCGCTACATATCAACACGCGAAACATCGTTCTGTAAGATTTTGGTACCTGACCATGCATTAGAAGGCATAGCAAGGACAGACCTGCTAGAAGCGGATACATGCAAGCGATGCAAATTCAATCACTGTGCCGATCTTTCTAGAAGACCTGTGTCTAGCAGTGGATGAATTTTGTTTCATTTGTGTGATGCCTGAATATAATATCCAGCTCTGTCTTTCGACAGATATCAGGGCGGTTTTAAATTGAAATTGGGAGAGCTTTGAAATTCTGATCGGGAACCTCTTTGTGTGATGAAAAGTGGTTGGGGTAAACACTGTGTCAAATAGAATGTCGAAAACACGGGTTCTCGTCCGATCACCAAAGTTAAGCAACGTCGGGTGCGGTCAATAATTGGATGGGTGACCACTTGAAACATCGGGTGATGTTTGCTTTTTGTTTTTTTATTTTATTGAAATGTTTCCCTTTAATACAAAAGTTTCACTTCTATCGGGTGTCTTTACGACACACCGTATTTTTCTTCCAATAAACATCATTGTTTTGCCACTTCCTTGTTAGGTAAATATATTATCCGTTATTATAATACCGGTAGTCTTTCGCCAATCGATTTTTACTACGAATTATGTTGAGCTATATATATTGTTTTAAGTCCATCTAACTAGCTACTATAAGTTGTAAATCTGTTGCCAAGCACCTGTAGGTGTGTTCTGGCAGCTGCATTCGAAAGCCAGTTTCCCCTAGGTCTAGTCTTCTTCTCTTCTCTTCAGATCTTATACCAAATCGTTATTTTACATCGGATGAGATTGTGCTGAAACACTTACTCGCTTCCTATAGTCGACGCATTATGAACTGAGGCTTCGGGTCATACATCATATTTATCTGTCTGGATGTAGTGATGTGGGAGTTCCGATCCAGACACGGCCGGGGACGGTTGTGTTGACGCGCTCGGAGCAATATTCGATATTCGCGAGTATAGTGATACATTGTGTTGCCGTGTAATACGTAGTGTTACTGTGAGTCGCGAGTGCTGTTTTCGATTGTATTTTTATAATAAAATGATGTATCGACGTAATCGTAGAGAAACTCTAGATCTACTGTGGATCTAGATCGTAATGTGGCCCTGGAAAGGGCCGTTTTTATCTTTTCTAGGGATATTTCTTAGTTCTTTCAAAATTCTCATCCGTATCTTCCCCATCTTCTTGTCCTCTTACCCAGTCTTCTTGAGTAACATTATCAATAGTGGTGTGGAGAAGAATTTCAACATCAGCAATGTCAAATGTATTTTTTTTGCAGCAGCTTCTCCTTTGACAGATTTCAGATGAGTTCGACGGGGCTATTTCGCTTAGCTTTTTTTCTCAGGGTCATTTTTCAATTCTTTTTAAAACCGGAACACTTGTGAATTACAGCCCGAGCTTGAGCATTGATGTCACCATTTAATTTCTTCAAAACCAAGTTAGAAAATAAATTCTCCACTGTGCGTATTGCGTAAGTAACGTAATGAGTGTCATATTTTTTTTTCGAACTGACTACTCTGTTGACCTCGACAGGTCTTTACATTTAAATTTATAGAAAAACAACAACCCTTACTCGTAACGACCAATCAGGAGTCAGAGTGCTAATGAAGGTCAAAATGACGCATCGACCCCGCGTGCGCAGGTAACTAAGTATCGATAACGGGTTGCATTGCGTGCACATTCCTACTGTCAGTGACATTTATTGCCCGACGACTCAGTTTAAAATGTGTCGACTATAATTCTAGATGGTTAACAGGACATGCGCGAAAGCATTTACTGCGACGTGTATCTATTAAAATCTATATAACCGTATACCATACGTATATATAGGTATATATGAGTCGTTACATTTCAAAATTAGCTAAATCCAATTTTAGCCGTTCCTAATATTTTACATCAGGATCTTCACATTTCCTACATGTAAAATATAAAGATCACAAAAAAACATAAAAACCTTCTGAAAGGCAAAATTTGAACTTCGATATTGGAGCTATGTGAACTTGGCACCCCACTTTGAAAAATATATTATAAATATACTATTCGGTAGTGCGTCGTTTGTACCCGTTTGTACCACTTTTATTTTCGTTTGTACCTCAAAGTGAAAAAGTTATAGCGTTTTCACAATTTGTCCCGCACCCCACTTTGAGATATCAAAATTCTATTAACGGGATTCGAATCTAAATTATCTCTAGAAGTTTGTACCACTTTTCTTTTTTCTTTAACTTCAAACTGGAAAGGGTTACAGGAATTTCAAAATTTAAAAAAATATAGCTGTCTTCGCTTAAAATAAAACAAAAATTTGTAAATTAAGTTCGTCGTGTAAGCATATGAACTTGAAGGTAACAATTTGAATTTCTACAATAATTCAAAAATAATGAAAATAATGGATCTTACAAATTTTCAAAATTTCGCAAATTGCTTAGTAAGTATTGTCGTGTAATCATTTGTACTTACAGAAAAAATTTTGAATTATAAGAAAATCTCAAAAGGAAAGAAAATAACGACATTTAAAGAATTTCATACAAAGTGCTGAACTCGGTTTATTTTCAATATATATAAAATCCGTAAACGGATATCGTCGTGCAATCGTTTGTACCCGTAGAAAACACTTTAAAGCATAACAATATCTCAACAGGGAAGGAAATAATTGCAATTATAAATTTTGTTCAAAAGTTTCATGAAAAATTTCAATTTCTCTGTTATTCAATTTGTATTAATATTTCAAACAGATATCGTCCTGCAATCGTTTGTACCCGTAGGAAGCACTTTTATTTTCGTTTGTACCTCAATGTGAAAAAAGTTATAGCGTTATCAATATTTGCCCCGCACACCACTTCGAGATATCAAAATTCTGTTAACTGGGTTCGCATCTAAATTATCTCTAGACGTTTTTACCACTTTTATTATTTCTTTAACTTCAAACCCGAAACAGTCACAGGAATGTCAAAAAATATAGTAGTCTTAGTTTAAAATCAAATAAAAAATCTGTAAACGAAGTTCGTCGTGCAAACATATGAACTTGAAGGTAACAATTTGAATTTCTACAATAAATCAGAAATAAAGAAAATATTGGCACTTGAAAATTTTAAAGGAAAAACCTGAACTTAAAATTTTTCAAATTTTCGCAAATTGATTAGTGGGTATCGTCATGCAACCGTTTGTACCCGTAGGAAACACTTTATATTTCGAAAATATCCCAAAATACAAAAAAATAGAAACGTTTGAAATTTTTTGGGCAAAAAGCTGAATTTCATTAATACCCAATATTTTTGAAATCTATAAACAGACATCGTTAGACAATCGTTTGTACCCATAGGAAACACTTTGAACAATAAAAAAATCTCAACCGGTTTGGAAATAACTGCACTTTATAGATTAAGTGATAAATTTATTTCGCGTCAGACTAGCGACGCGTAGTATAGAGGTCTGTGTAATATTGATATTTTGCCGCTTATCGTACGTTTGATTGATTAATAGACTTTATAGATATGAAAACCACACTAATATTAATTTCAATAAGCAAATGCTGCAATTTAATTGTATTTTATAATTAATATGAAAATTCAAAAACACATTTATTGCATTGTTTTGAGTTTTCACCTCTGCCCTAACTTCGATTTTTTTTTCTCTAATTAATAAAATTAAAACTCACAGTAAACATTTCGGAAGTGCTGTTTCCACTTGGATGAAAGAATTACTAATAATCTAGTATTTGTCAAGTACTTGTTTTATATCTATTTTACCACTTAAATAAGTAGTTAATACAATACGATAAGTTTTGTACGCACTATATAGTGTAAACGCGGCGGACGACCGCTCGATTTCTCCTCTAACTATTACTATACTTTGGGGTTCCAGGTGTCCTTATCTGTTTGCCCCTGGATGAAGCAAAAATAATACACACAACAAAGTAAAATATGTATTTTAGATTCATTATTGTAAATAACTTTTATCTATGGAAAATAAGTGTTTTTCTGTAATTTGTTCCGCAGATTAATCATAAGCATTTGTAAATAACACTTGATACCTTGTTAATATGTAAATGTAAATATGTAAATGTTTATGTGTAAATATGTTACAATAGTCCTACTTTTTATATACTCACTAATGTATTGTCATGTTGAGGATCCTAAAATAAATAAATAAAATAAAAATAAAATGTTAAATATTCCTATTTATTTAGTTCTATTGAAATCCTCTGTCACTTCCACATTAACAACAATTACACACATTACTTCAATTCGAATAGCTACGGAAAGAACACCAAAAGGAAAGAACCTAACAATATGTTAGGTGTTATTATATTATTCGATCGGACAGTTCCCGAGGCCCTGGAAGCTTGGACGGCTCTGCCTGGTGGCGAAGGAGGGCCGTCCTCCGGACTGCGCGTCTGCATATCGGCCTCTCGTCCTGTTGGACGATGCCGGAAAGGTGTTAGAGAGAATCGTCTCCTTCCGGGTTGTCCAGCACCTGAATAGTGTGGGGCCGAATTTAGCGAACGCGCAGTTCGGCTTCCGGACAGGGCGTTCCACTGTGGACGCCCTGTGCCTTCTGAAGTCGCTGTCCACGGAGGCGACCTCTCAGGGGGAGAGGGTTTTGGCGGTGTCCCTGGACCAGGCTTGGCGAGCAATGGCCTCCTTCTGCGAGGAGGAGAAGTTCTAAGTGGCCCTCTCCGCCAACGGAGGACCGGCGGGAGAAGGAGGCGCTTTGCCCGACTCCTCCCGCCACCGTAGTCGGACCTGAGGGGATGGGCCGGGGGGCTCATCTCCTCATTGCACAGGTCCGGCGGACGAGGGGAGGTAGCTGGTGTGTACCCAGCTGCCTCTCTATAGGTAGGAGCCCGGCGGTGACCTTCCACCAGGCGGACCGTTGGGGCGGCTCTACAAGGTTGATTAGCATTGTACGATCCCTTGCCGCCCCAACAATTACGGTCTGTCGGTACACCGTGGGGTTTTAGTCTGTGCGAGTCGGACATAACCCACCCTTCCCCCCGGGAGGGTGGGGTATCCATAAGGGATTTCCCCACGTTAATAAAAAAAAAAAAGGTGTTATTATATTATAGCCTTATTAAGTAATATCAATCTTATATAATTAAAAACTTTTATTTGTTTCATATAATAAACTATTATAATTTAATATCCCAATCTTATATATCAAACTAATATGTTATATATTATATACTAATATGTATATATGTAGTGGACAACGCAGGACTACGGTGTTTGAATTGAATTATAATGTTATTAATGTGGAAGTGACAGAAGATTTCAATAGAACTAATACTTAAATACCAATATTTAACATATCAAATGACTAGTTTTATTTAATAAAACAATGATATCAAACAACACATACCTTGTTTATAACCTTTTAGTGGTTTTTTTCCGTAAATAGGTGACAGTTTTTTAACTTCTTTTTTTTATTTCCTGCCTCGTGTAATTCTCTGCATTTTGTCTGTCATAATTTAAGAACTTTTAACACCAATTAAATTTTATGGTAGACTCTGGTCTGTCATTAGGTTTTCTTTCTCTCATTCATTGAATATCATATCAGCAGGGCCGGATTTAAATTTGTGCCGCCCTGGGGCACTGAAGAAAATGCCGCCCTATGACTTAAATTTTATTTTAATAGTTTGGATATCTTATTTTTTAAGAATTAGAATAACTAATTGACTGCAGGAAATTTATTATATATTATTTATTATATACTATAGTAATATTTAAAAGAAAGTATTCCTATTTTTCTTAGAATTATAAATTTTACACTAAGAACGACTTATATTAGTATTGCATTATTTTTTCACAGGCATTCTCGCCTAACTTTTTGAATTGCAAACTGGTCGATTAAATCTCCACAATCTAAACGTTGAAGCACATCTGATTCTATGCATAGAATAGCTAAGCTTAAGCTTATTTGCACCCATTATCGAACGTAAGTAATTTTTAACTCGTTTTAAACAAGAAAACGATCGTTCTGCGCTACAGTTTGTTACGGCTAAAGTTATAAATATTCGATAAGCGATTTCTACGTTACTTCTACGTACTTTTTTTCGGTGCAATGAGCATGGAAGTGCACAAATTCGTCTTCTAGTGAGGACTCAAGATCTGAACAATATATTTCTCTTAAACGTTTAGCTCGTTTACGAATTTCCCTATTATCTAAATCACCAAATTCAATGATAACCGAGATTTTTTTTTAAATCTTTTCATATGCTGTACATCTTTTACGCAATTCAGATCCCAGAATGTCAAGAACGACATAACTCTAAACTGGTCTCGACCTGACAGCTGCACATCTCCATCTCGTGTTTCATCAGCATGTAATTTTCTCTGTCTTTGTCTGGAAACTGTTATTTTATAATAACAATAATGATGATCTTGATTTTCTGAAATTTTTAAAGAATTTTTCTCATAGATTTCAAATTCATTTCGCGTATCAGCAACGACTTTGATCAAAGTATGATAATCATCGATTACATCAGCGATGCTACAATCAATTTTTTGCAATCTTTGGCTTACAGCATTAAATCTTGAGAGTATGAAATGCCAAAGTATCTGTATAAATGCTGTTTCAAGTCGCTCCAACTGAATTCGATGCAGTAAAGAAGTTGTATAAAGTTTGTACTGTATTAAAGAATGACGCAGCTTCTGGGGCGCATTCTACTGCGTGAACTCCAACTAAATTCATAGAATGAGCAGCATAAGGAGCATGTTCGGCAAGATGATTAATTTCATGAATTCTTGCCTGTAAGCCCGAATAAATCCCTGATACATTATTCGCGTTATCATATGACTGACTTCGACAATCTGCGAGATCAAGATCAAACAACTCAAGAACAGATAATACAGCAACTAGCAAATCTTCCGCTTTATATCCAGAGTTCTCAATAAACATGAGAAAACGTTCAACAGGGGTTCCATCTTTTTTCACATATCTGATAACAAAAGAAAGTTGGTCGACGTGAGATATGTCAGGTGTGGAATCTACTATAATTGCGTAATATTTCTCTGATTAGACTTCTTAAGCTGGATAAATTCTTCATAGACAGTTTTGGGTAAATAACTTGTACTGCCAGATCCTTTATTTCCAAATTTTCTAATATGTTCTTCGAGAAATGGGTCAAAAGAAGAAAGAAATTCCATCAGCATCAAAAAGTTGCCATTGTTTGGTGAGCCAAATTTCTCATTACTTCGGAATGGAAGTCCTCGAGAAGCTAGGGCTTTAGTGGCAGCCA
>MU158974.1:73642-151679 GCA_015888305.1 Antheraea pernyi
GCGTTTTCGGTACTCATATCCACTTAATATTTTGCGTCCATCAGCCATATTCAAAAATTAATTTCAGATTTATGCTCAACAAAATTGAAAGTCTTTGCAGGTTAGATTCGTCTAAACGTCAAATATAAAAGAAACTATATTGCAGAAACCTAGTTACATTTGTATACTGACTGTAGGTGGTACCATGTGTAGTTGACAGTAGATTTGTTAAAAAAATTTAAATTGTTCTTTTAAATTAAAATTAATTAGTGTTATTGGATAATTCTCCAATTTTAGAAAAATTCATTAATCAATGAATGTTTCTGTTATCAAAAAGACATACATAATTTGAAAATATTTTTAATTCTTCAAAAAAACTACATAAATTTATCAATTCTAGAAAATAAAAATATCAACTTTAATTTTTTTATTATAATATACAAAATTTTAATTTCATACATAATACTTAAATTATATTTCTTGAAAGATAAAATGTTTATTTAAAAGAATTAGTTAATTATATATTGTATAGAAAAAATTTTCTCACTTTCCAAATTTTGCCGCCCTAGAAAATTTGCCGCCCTGGGCACTAGCCCCGACTGCCCCTGGTGTAAATCCACCACTGCATATCAGATTGTAATAATGCACTAATAAGTGATAAATTTGAATGTGATTCCGTCACGCCGAGAAGTATAATGAATTAATTGATTGCATAATTAGATGACCGCGTTTATTTGCGATATCTAAATATTTTATTTCTAAAAACGTGCGGTTAACGGTTTTTGTAGTCGTCGTTTAGTGCGTACTTTAAAGTTAAAATTCCAATAAATGTACTTGTAACATTACAGTTATTTTTCGTATTCAGTTCTGTTGGCACAATCTTTTAAGTTGAGTATAATGATAAATACAACGTGCGCTTCAATTTACCGCAAGGGTCGTGTGTTGTGATAGAGATAAGGTGCAATGTTTGTGAAGTTTGCTGTACTGAAATATAAGTAGAGTTTGATTCCAGCATGTGATCCATTTTAATGTGATGAGCTAATTCTATCTGTTCCGTTTACAGGAATTTATACTTTCCACTGTATATGGGGTATCAACACTGTAAATTGTGTATAAAAATAGATGTTGTATTCATTATTCATTACATAGTATAAAACAAAGTCGCCTACTGCGTTTGTCTCTGTTCGCGATAAACTCAAAAACTACTGAATGGATTTTCACGTAGGTAGAGTGATTCATGCGGAAGGTTTTAGTATATAATTTGTCAAGGATTTTTTAATAATCATAGCGGGACAAAGACAACTCTAATAACGTTTGAGCGATCACCCTTAAACTAAGGCACAACTACGACTTTCCACGGACCAAGTTTAATTCTGTCGATGCTCTTTAACTCGCCACTAGGTGACGTTGTAACGAATGCAACTTTTAAAGCGTTGAATTTATTAATAGAAAAAATCACAACAAATATTTGCGGCGCCCTGTGTACAACTAGTAATATTATATATACAAAATGAATTATGTCCGTCTGTCTACACGATAAAATTTATAACCCAACAATAAAATTAAGAACACATGTAGACGTGAACCTGGTGAGAGACGTAGGCAATTTTCGCCTAGATTATGAATTGTATATTACATATCAGCGGTTTGACAACCACAGTACAGGCTTTAGAGATCGATTAACTGATTATCGTTACACTTGATCCCCTTATTACTAATAGATAACATTATAATTTAAATATGGCACTTGAAATTACTTATCGAAAGCTTTTAGCGGTAACGCGATTGTAGCTCGTGTATAAGTTTTCTTTTATATTAATAATACCAGCTGCACCTGCGGCTTCACATGATTTTTTTTATCATTTATTGGTCGAAATTTAAACATAATTCATTATTTTTTTATTTAATTTCTTTATTATTGAGTTTTTTTTAATACTGTGGATTAGCAGAGGTAACGGTCGTGAAATATGGCAAATAGAGATAGAGATCATAAATAGTTGGCAAGGCCTCGTTGGTAGTATGAAAAAAAACGAACTGTAAAAAAAGATTGATAATCAGTGGAAAAAAGGGTACTCTTGAAGCACTCTTTTCAGGAAGGAATAAGGGCAAATAAAGAAACGGTAATTACTATAATCATTGTATTGTAAAGTTCCAACATAAACATGACTAGACGACCGGCTTCGCTCGGCTCTCTTCATCAATGTTCGTACAAATTACCTCATGTATATATATATACGTGTATATACGGTGTCTCAAAATTAACGCAAAGTATGAATTAAATAGAAAACGCAGTTTTTAGTCTATAGATTGTTATTTTTTCAATGAATCATTAAAAGTATATAGGATAGGGTTTTTATGGAATAACACATCAGGCAAATGGTTTCCACGTCTTCCCTGGCACATACGCACTCTTTCGTTGAAATTTTTCAAGACCTTTCTTTCATAATTGTGGTTGAATTTCGTTGATACACGAGTGGTTCTGGGCTTCATCTAACAATCAAACAAACAACAAACAATCAAAAAATCTAACAGTGTCGACGTGGTTGAAACACTATTTTAACCACATTTTGTATTCAGTCAAATTGATCATTTTTCAGGGTTGCCAACAATTTACTGCAAAAATGGAGGCAAATATTTCGTTAATTTTGGGACACCTTATATAAAATACATTTATTTTCGGAAGTGTTTGAAAAATGTCTACTATAAGATTGTTGCTCATACAAAAAGTAGAGACACAGACTTACTGTAGTCCAGTGAAGCTGTAAAGACCTTCCCAGGTCAATAGAGTAGTCAGTTCGAGAAAAAAAACACGACTTACTGAATGATTTTTATAGCAATGTTTAAGTTTTTTTTTCGTATTGTCTATGCTATTTACCTAGCAACAGTCTAGGTTTTGCCTTAACAACTTCAGCGGACTACATTGTTTACGTAACACCATGTTAGTTTTTATTTATATTTTCTTTTGTCAACCAATCTTCTAGTATATTATTACTGCCGTTGTCGAGTAGGTGTTTTTACAAATTTTTTGCGACCATTTCAATGAACTAACAAGATAGAACTTTCTAGCGGGTTTTGTGGCAAGTTAGAATACATGCTCCGTGATATTATTTCTCATCCGCTTCACTTTTGCGCAATAACCGAACTATATCACGTAAAATGTCACCAGTATTACAAAATGTAGAGTGGAATAACACACAATTATGAATCACTACATACAATAAACAAAGTCCTCTGCCGCGTCTGTCTTTTCGCGATAAACTCAAAAACTACTGAACGGATTTTCATGCGGTTTTCACGAGTGGATAAAGTGATTCATGAGAAATGTTTAGTTATATAATTTGTCAAAGTTGTTTTTATTAATGCCCGCCGGTTTCCCTAGTAAATATAAAAGCCACTACATTACATCCCAAGACCCCGACAAGTTACTCCCAACGTGTTATTTACGTATCAATTTTGCAACAACAATGTAATTTATTAAGCTATTTGTTTTACATAAAGTCCGATTCACATCAACATACAACGACCGTATATATCCTTTTGTATAAATTTGTTCGTGTAATGTGTCCTAATTAATTATGTTTGTTTATTTAAAACTTGAGGCAGTCTGCCAAAGGACTGCCGACAGAAGTGAAAACTTCAGAATGTCAAAATTAATTATAGTGTTAATTATTAATTAATCTCATACCCCGACAAGTTACTCCTAACGTGTTAGTTACGTATCGATTTTGCAACAACAATGTCATTTATTAAGCTATTTGTTTTACATAAAGTCCGATTCACATCAACAGACAGCGGCCGTATATATCCTTTTGTATAAATTTGTTCGTGTAATGTGTCCTAATTAATGATGTTTGTTTATTTAAAAATTGAGGCAGTCTGCCAAAGGACTGCCGACAGAAGTGAAAACTTCAGAATGTTGAAATTAATTATAGTGTTAATTATTAATTAATCTCATAATTTAAATTATTAACATTTTTCACATTTATTGGCACTCCAAACAATAATTATATACATTTTTATAGAGTTTATTAATTAATCAAATATATAATAAGTTGTACAATCTCAATACTACATGTAGACCAGGCCACTATATTACGCTTCGCTAGTCAGACGCAAGCCGCGCAACCGCAATACGACCGGTCATGCTGACGTAGCATGTCATGGCGCGAAATCATAAATTTATCGCATGCCAAAAATACCACTCATCGTGTCTAAATAAAGCTGTAACTTAAAAATTAAATAAATATATACTATCCCATCATGGACGCGACTCGACTCGGACGAGAGACATTTGTGATTTTCTTCAATTTAGATAACATATGTGGATATTAAATGATTTCAAAGTAATAATTACATAGAATGGAGCGACGTGACTTTTTACAACATTAAAATAACTTTGGAGAAATCATTTGAACTGCTATTTGTCGTCGCCGAGTCGCGCCGTAACTCAGTGATATTGTCCATAAAAATAGCAGGTCGTGAAATATCATCCGTTACATAACAGTGATAAAAATAATTTAACGACAATGAGTATTCATTGCAATTTGTCATATAGCTTTAAACTTTATTCATGTCAGAACTTTAAATATGTAATCTTAAAACTAAAATATAAAGGGTATTGCTTTTTAAAACACTTATATACTAAATGAAATATTCGAGAAGAGATTCCGATATCGTAAACTATGACGTCATCAAAGCTTGTACAATTACGCAACGACTTTAAGTCGAGACTGTTCTTAATATCATGAAGTTAATATCGCTTTCTTCTTAAATATAGAAACAATTGGAGTGTAGAGGTAAGAAGGATCATCTGTGTAGGAAAAAGAGTCCGTCAAAATGAATTAAATTAGTGTAGCGCTACAGTAGCAGCAGGGTTCATTACTGTTCAAATATTTCAAGAAGATTTTTAAGACAGAACACTCAAAAATCAGCAGACGTATTATTTAAAATTCACAAAAATTATAGTTTTCTTACAGCAGTTATTTTAGGTTATATTTACAAGATTATTTCGGACTATCTATAACCTTTGCCCATTCTAGCGCCATTTTGGAAGGTCTCTGGAGTGTAGAGGTAAGGAGGATCATCTGTGTATGAAAAAGCCTCCGTCAAAATGAGTTAAATTAGTGTAGCACTACAGTAGCAACAGGGTTCATTACTGTTCAAATATTTCAACAAGATTTTTAAGACAGAACACTCAAAAATCAGCAGACGTATTATTTAAAATTCTCAAAAATTATAGTTTTCTTACAGCAGTTATTTTAGGTTATATTTACAAGATTATTTCGGACTATCTATAACCTTTGCCCATTCTAGCGCCATTTTGGAAGGTCTTAAAACTATCACTTACTTAGAGACAATTTTTCAACATATCCCATGTATAAGATAGTTCTCCTTAGCTCTACACTTCATAATATAAAAGCCTGAGGTAGGGTTAACAACTTTTTTTTTTTTATGACATATGTGGTAAACGTACAGGTGGGTCACCTGATCTTAAGTGATCACCACCGTCCATGGACACTAACAACACGTTGTGCGTTGCCAACAACGCGTTGCCACCCTTTTGGGGGAAGGGTTAGGGGAGGGAGAGGATAGAGGTGGGCGCAATGCAAGCACTGTTACTTCACGTCGGTGTTCTGTGAGAGGGTGGTAGTACCACGTGCGAGCCGACCCATTCATGCTGAAACCAGTAAAAGTTTCAGCGTGGCTCTACCACCATTATTGCTTATACGTACAAATAAACAATAAAAAAGACCAAAGCTGGCAACCCTGCCACAGATATTCTTTATCTATTCTTTACATCTATAGATAGATATATTAACAGCTACATGTGATATAAACGCATAATGAGATACATGTTTTAAATTCTGTGAATCATATATGGCTCATGTGATATGTATACTTCTTAATTCTATTAAAACTATGTATATTTGATAGAAGTAGTGTGACGTCATCAATACGGTGTTTTTATTTATTTTTGGCAACTAATCTGCTAGTAGATTATTATTGTCATTGTTAAATAGGTATACGGTAGGTAGGTATTTTACAAGTTTCTAACTATCATTTCAATGTTCTAACAAGATGGCGGCCTCCTGTTAGAACTTTCTAGGGAGTTTTTGTGGCATCTCAGAATTCATGACCCGTGGTATTATTTCCCATCCATTTCACTTGCGCACAATAACCGAACTATATCGCGTAAAACACCACCAATATTACAAAATATAGAGTTAAATAACACAAGATTATGAATAAAATATAAAATAAACAGCACGACTTTCCAAGATCCCGCCAAAAACTCCCAAAAATAAAACTTAATAATTATGACAGTAAAGTTGACAGAAAGTATAGTTTTTTTTTTAAATTAAATTATTATTGAACATATTTTTATAAATACATTTACTTTTTCAAGGTCTACATTTTTCTTCATAATAATTTGTTCATTAAAATGATTCCAATAAATTGGCAACATTGAGTTATTCCAGTCTATATACTTGTAAATAAAAAAAACTCCCTAAAATTGTAAATCCACAAAAAAAACTTACCCGCTTATATAACCCCTAAATATGGAACTCTGCGAGAATGCTTCCGCTTCATTTTCCCGCTGTTGGGTGGGGGAGGGCCCTTAGAGGTTCATCTGGTTTTTTGAGAGAACCCCTAAGGCACCCAGCCTTGTGACAATTAGTACAAGGGCTTAATGGACACTTTCGACATGCATTGTTTCTTTAAACGCACACGAATCAATCTAAGCTATCCAAGGTAGCTAAACTATTTATGTATGTATGCTTTTAAAATCTGACAATTTGACTAACACTAGCCAAAATAAAAATAGAGAAAAATAAAACTCCCGTTCAGTGTATGAGTGTGTATGTACGTGTGTGGAGTAATGTATGTTGTGTGTTTTTCATCTAATGTACAAATGTAGCTGTAAATCTTCCAAAAATAAATAAAATAAAAGTGTTGAACTAGTGAGTGGAGTGCATCGAACCTAGGCTTGAGACGCTACCGAGGGGTGTGGCGGTGAGCGTGCGAGAGCGAAAATGACCGCCACACTACGGCGGAGTGAGTTATGGTTTCACGAGCGAAACACAAAGGGTAACTTCACGTTTCTTATACGCTAGGCCTTATATACACATTCATTCATTCCGGGTTGAAGGGTAGCGATATATAATTTTTAACTGAAAATGCGCCGACACATACATTTTTACTAACAACTATATATGATTTAAAAGCGTAATGAGACACCTCTAGGTGTCAAGTTTATTGGTTAAATATGGCTCATGAGATTATAAGAAACCCGTCATCTTCAGTCTACGATAGTAACAGTTTTCAAACAGATTCTTTAAAAGCTGCATTCACAAGTTGTCCCTGGCTATTAAGTTGGACGTTTAGTCCTCCCGTCTTAATTTTCCCATCGTCCGCGACATCCGTTGGCTTTCTTCTCTTCTGCGGTAGGGCGTACCTCAGCCTGTCCCAAAACATGGGATCCTCCCACTTTATATAAGTATTAGTGGATAAATACGCTTTAAGTTCCTCGTGCTCCGTATCAAGCTTCAAGCAGTCTTCCAGAAGGATCACGATGATCCTGACCCTCTTCTCCTTAACCGCGAGAGCGTGCGCCGCTCGGAACTCGTTCATCGCCCACAGAGACGTCAAGAAGTGTTTGGACAACACGACCACCGTCCTCCGCGACTGCTCCACGGATGTCGCTATCTGCGTCGGTATCATATCCCCCACCACCCAGTCTCTGTAATGGACGCATACTTTGAACTCCGGCTCCAGCTTCCCCAGCAGCTCGTCCCGTACGAACTCCTCGTCTTTATGGGAGAAGGAGATGAAGATGTCGTATTTCTTGGAGTCGTCAAGTTTCTCTTCTGGGTAGAGGCAACGGAACCAGCCTTTCGCGTAGAGGTACACTCGCACCTCCAGCGAGTACCGGTACAGCAGCACGGCCCCGACGGCGATGCAGATGCCCACAACCGTGAGGAGAGTTCCCACCACCGTCGCTCGGAGCACATCGCACAGTCTACTCGCGTCCACCTGCGATACGCGGTTCCCGTCCGCACACGTCAACTCATCAAAGTCCAATATACGTTTCCTGTGCATCATCAGATACGACACAGCCTCAGCTCGCCAGCAGTCACACGTGATACCGTTCCCTGATAGCTTCAAACTCAAGTTCCCAGAGAGGAAACCTAGCGGCACTTCCTTAAGGTCATTGTTCCTCAGATCCAACATCTTCAACGACGGAGGGACTCTATCGAACGGCAGCCGCTTGAGGCCCAACCCTGATAAGTCAATAGAGTACACATCTTCAGGGATGCTCTTGAAGTCAGGTGGAACGTCGAGGAGTTTCATGGAAGTCCTTTCGAGGCCGTAATCAGATGGGATCGGGATTGAGGGTACGTCTTCGCAGTACAACTCCAAGGTGTTGGTAGCCGGCCGTATCTTGCAGGAGCAGGTGTCCGTGCAGTTGGTGCTGCAGAAGAGCTGGTCCGCGGTGACATCTGTGACTAAAGTGTTCTTCATGTTATCGGGTCCGGAGCAGCGAGTGTCTCCGACCCTGTATTCTATTTGCGCAGTGTTTGTGTTCATTCCACGTAGATTGTATATGAAGTTATACAAAACGCAGTCACAAGTCAGGGGGTTGTCTTCGAGAAGGATGACAGATTCAGTGGTTTGCTGCGGTTCTGCCTTCGGTATGTAGTCATGTGAGAGGTAAATGGTTGAAATGTTGTTATGCCGAAGATCCACTTCGATATTTGTACTCAGGAACTGGACATCTGCAGTCTGAGAACAGTAAAAGGAAATCAATTAAATGATATATTACTTCTTAATAATAATACCTCAAGTCTCAGAATTCATTCTATCTTTAATCTTCTATTTCCTCATGCTCCTATCATTTTTCGAAGATTTTTATTGCTTTTATAATAAATATTTATTATTATGCTATTCATTTTACAATGACACTAGTGCTTCGCTTTGGTTTCGCCTGAGCTTAATAGGTATGTAAACAGCTTTCATGTGAAGACGGGACTGATGTCTTCAACTGATTGTTTGTTTATTCTGAAATCCTATAGCAGGACTACTAGATAGAAATGATTACTGTAACTTATTCTTCGTAGATAAGTATAAATAGGGCAGTAGTTCTAGACTTTTTATAGATCTTATTATAAGAAACAATTCAGCAGTAAATATTTTTCGTACAAGTTTAACTAATAACGCAGCACACGTTGTAGAAGCTCTGAAAATGACACATCACACAACGGACGTCATAATCATTCATCATGTAATCGCTAAAAATTCTTTCAGTTTTAGATAGCTCATATATCCAGGAAGGCTATAAGGCCATATCATTATATCATCACGCTAAGTCCAATAGGAGCGCAGCACCAATGAAGGATGTTTCTAAATCTGAGTTTTTTTCCTTTTCAGAGTTCCGCTGCGTGTTAGCGTTACGCCCAGGACGAAGTCTCGGGGAGTACCTAGTTACACATCATGGACAAACGTCATTACACTCATTTTCTATATATTTGTTTATTTACGTCCTGAGTATCTTAGAGTAAACTAACGGGCCCGGCGGATGTTGTCCCGCTCTGATAACAAAGAAAAAACCTTAACAAATTATGTACCTAATCCTTCCTCATGAATCACTTTATTGACTGGTGAAAACCGCATGAAAATCCGTTGAGTAGTTTTTGAGTTTATCGCGAACAGTACCAGTTTAACTAATAACGCAGCACACGTTGTAGAAGCTCTGAAAAAGGCACATCACACAACGGACATCATAAATTTCATTCATCATGTAATCACTAAAAGTTCTTTCAGTTTTAAATAGCTCATATATCCAGGAAGTCTATAAGGCCATATCATTATATCATCACGCTAAGTCCAATAGGAGCGCAGCACCAATGAAGGATGTTTCTAAATCTGAGTTTTTTTCCTTTTCAGAGTTCCGCTGCGTGTTAGCGTTACGCCCAGGACGAAGTCTCGGGGAGTACCTAGTTACACATCATGGACAAACGTCATTACACTCATTTTCTATATATTTGTTTATTTACGTCCTGAGTATCTTAGAGTAAACTAACGGGCCCGGCGGATGCTGTCTCGCTCTGATAACAAAGAAAAAACCTTAACAAATTATGTACAGTAGCTAGTTACACATCATGGACAAACGTCATTGCACTCATTTTCTATGTATTTATTTATTTACGTCCTGAGTATCTTAGAGTAAACTAACGGGCCCGGCGGATGTTGTCCCGCTCTGATAACAAAGAAAAAACCTTAACAAATTATGTACCTAATCCTTCCTCATGAATCACTTTATCTACTGGTGAAAACTGCATGAAAACCCGTTGAGTAGGTTTTGAGTGTATCGCGAACAGACAGACAGAGGTGGCGAAGGACATGTAATATGTCGTGATTACATAAAATAATAAGGGAAGAACTCACAGTCAGCAGAGTGAACTGATTCCAAGACAAGTCCAGGGTGTTCAGGGAGAGCAGCACGTGCTGCCAGTCCGCGAACATGCGGCTGATGTTGTTCATCTTGAGGTCCAGGTGCTGCAGCTCCAGCAGCGTGTTGAAGGGCGAGTACAGCTCCAGGTTGTAGTACTGGTCCTGGTACATCTCCGCGAGCAGGGAGAGCTGGTTCCGGGAGAGGACGAGCCTCTCGAGAGCGCTGGCTCCTTGGAAGCTGTTCGGAGATATTGTCTTCAGCTCGTTGCTGGAGATCGAGACCGATTTAAGGTTTCTCAGCCCACTGAACAGTTGACTGCGGAAAGAATAGATTCATTTAGTATGTATGGATGTATGATATTCAAAAACATATCTATTGAAAAGTTTGCTGTAAGTAATTCCATTAAATTACTTCTAAGCCGCTGTTGACTATTTATTAACATTGCTAATCTTTATATGTATGTGACTGAACATCTCCTAAACAACTGTACAGATTTTAGTGAAATTGTTAATGAGCGTTATTGTGGATTCCATGATGGTTTAGATTCACAGTTGGACCCAGTAGATAGCGCTGCGATTAGTTTTCAGGATTTTTTAAATGATTAAAGCAGGACAACGCCGGGACTGCTAGTATATATTAAAATGTTACAAACTAATACTGAAAACGAATGTTATCCACTCAATAATGTATGCATCTCATTCTCTTAAAAAATAATTTCACTTCTACCGCGTGCGTGAACTACACACAACTTTTTAAATTACTATCAAACAACCATTACTCACTTCGGCAAAACCTCGATCTTATTCCGATCCATTTTCAATTCCTGCAAACTCTTCAAACTGACAAACATCTCCGCTGTCACTTCTCTTATTTCATTATAACTCAAGTCCAACATCTCCAGGGAGTGCTGATCCTTGAACAGCGTCGTTGGTATTTCTACCAGTTTATTCTGAACCATGGATAGCGTGGTCAATGATGAGGAGTTGATAAACAGGTCCTGAGGGAGAGTCCGGATACTGCTTCTGTCTAATTTCAGAATTTTCAATGCAGGAAGATTTGCAAACACCTTCGGGTGGAGTATCAGCTCGATGTCATTTGAAATTACCACCTGGAGGTTGAAAAATGTAGTATTTTATTCAAGAATCTCCCCCCGCTCCCATCAGTGCTTACATAATACTTGAATGACCTCAATATTATACGTGTCTTGTATTAATTTCCATTATAAAATCCATTACACAATATTGCAAGATCTCAAACTTTGTGTTGACCTAGAGGAGACCATCGTAACTGCTTAGTAATTTATCTATCCTGGTGTATACCGGTCAGTTCACAGTTGACTTTTTTATATTTTTCTCTTGACAACTTTTTAGTGGAGCCTTATTTTGTTAAAGACATGATTTTTAATGACTCAATAGTGCTACATTAACATCTTCATGAAACGATGGCATGAAACAATGACCTCTATATTTTTTTATTACAAATTAAATGATTGTCAATGTTTATTATTTTTATGAATTAAAAGTTTTATTAGTCTCGAACAGATGGTGCCACGTTTCAATTTATTCTTCAATAACTGATCCACAGTAACTCGTGCCCGGGACAGTTAGTGGATTTATATTATAATACCTATTGTTCCTTATAAAAGAAAAAAAATACATTACCAATTAGCTGTAGATAGTTAAGTATAATATTAACATCTTATCTTGCTTACTTTAATATTGTATTTAAGTTGTATTGGATTTAAAATAAGTTCAGAAAAAGGGACAAAAGAGTTTCTAGAAAAAAAAACCTGCGTGTATCAGTGTACACACGTAAGAAGTGAAACTTCTTAATGACATCATTTTTCGAAAAATGATGTACTATATTTACAACTTTACAGAAATTGGTTAAATAAAGCTAAATTAGATAAAGTTTAAGCAAAAGGCTTTTATTATTATAAACATGGATACAAATCATTCAATTATTATTTTACCTTATTGTTACTAAGATTATAATAGCATTTCATCAATTATATTTCATTAATTATTATAGAATTATTGCTATTATTGTGATCGTTATTATATATTTTTGAAATTACTGGCTTATGATAACTGAAATATGAAATATATGGTTTACATTCCACGGAATCTGATTATTGTGAGCGCACCTTTAGAAATAAACATGGCGCGTAACGGAAAAATGTACAGAAATTAAGATGGCGCGTAACCGAAACACGTTACATACGTTTTTTTTTTTTATGTCATCGGTGGCAAACGAACAGGGGGGTCACCTGATCTTAAGTGATCACCACCGTCCATGGATACTAACAACACCAGAGGTGTCGCAAGTGCGTTGCCACCTTTTGGGGGAAAGGTTAGGGGAGGGAGTGGGAGAGGAGAGAGGAGAGGGGAGGGGAGGTGAGGCTCCGGCGCTCTCACTGACGGAACGAAACGCAACAACGCAAGCACTGTTACTTCACGTCGGTTTTCTATGACGTCGGTTTTTACATGCTCTGAAATTCCTCCTACGTCGATAAAGAAGTTTCACTTCAAATTCAAAAATTAAATGACTTACTGACGTGATCCTAGAATGAGTAGAATACAATAGAACTGATATAATCGATATAATAAAGTAGTAGTAATGGTACCTCTTCTAGTTTCTCGAGTCCTTGGAAGGTTTCGGAGTGCAGTTCAGTAAGGAAATTCCTGACCAGCGACAACGTTTTTAGTACTGGAGTGTGAGAGAACAGCTCCCTTGGTAAGTACCGGAGCTTGTTGGTGTTCAGTGACAGTTCCACTAGCTGACTTAGACCTGGGAATCGAAATAGGTTCACATTGTTTAAAAGATACCGTGTGTTTTATCAATTTAGGGTGTGAGAAGGCGCCTGTGATAGTCAAAACTACCACTGGTTCGGACAAACAACTCACTCATCGAGAAGAACCAACACGATCAGGTTTTTAGTGGATGCATAGATCAAGCATCATTTCCAGACGTCACCATCCTTCACATATTCACTCACCATATAGGGTATTATAATAGCCTTTAGGTATTAAAACCCGCTTGAACTGACTATCCGGCAAATCGGTAATGTGCTTCGGGACTTTGTTTAAAACCTAACACTATTAACCTATAAAACTGTTACTGGTCTTGAAAGATGGAATCACAAATTTGTTGCTGTCTCTTGTATTTAAATTATGTTGATCCTTTACTAAATCCGGTTTATCTAAGTTTTTGCAGACATACATTAAATTATCAAGAATATATTTATAGGGCAGAATTAAAATACCGGTTACAAAGTCGTTATTTGACGATATTTAAAACCTAACACTATTAACCTATAAAACTGTTACTGGTCTTGAAAGATGGAATCACAAATTTGTTGCTGTCTCTTGTATTTAAATTATGTTGATCCTTTACTAAATCCGGTTTATCTAAGTTTTTGCAGACATACATTAAATTATCAATAATATATTTATAGGGCAGAATTAAAATACCGGTTACAAAGTCGTTATTTGACGATAATGAATACTTTAGCTACTGGGGCTATATGTGTGTGGTGATAAATAATGCAGTTATTATTTTAAAATATCGTTTATTAGTTTAGACCTAATAATAGTCCGGACAAGACGCAGTGGCGTAAACGAGTGACGTCGTAGCGGGTTGCCGGACCGCGCTACTGAATGTGTGACGTCAGCGACACTATTTTTTTAACTTTTGTGAAGTCTATTTCGAAGTAATTTTATTATGAACGGTATCCCGTCGTGATAATAAAAGAAAACCTTGACAAATTATATATCGAAACCTTCCTCATAAATAACTTCATGGTGAAAACTGCATGAAAATCTGTTCACTAGTTGTTGGGTTTACCGCAAACAGACAGACAGACGGAAAAACTTTGTTTTATAGTATGTAGTGATAAGAGTTTATACCGAAGTTACCTAACCACAGCTATATTTAGAGCAGCCAAAAAATTTGGTGCCTATTGTACGTGCAGTCACGTTACCTCTGAAAGCATCTCCGCTGATGTTAAGGACACTATTCCCCCAGAAGTTGAGGGTGCGGAGGTGTTGGAGGCCGCGGAAGCTGTCTCCGGGCAACTCCTGGATCTTGTCGGTGGAGAGCTCGAGGTAGGAGAGGGGGGAGCCGCCGCGGAACTGTTCGGGCTCGAGGGTGAGGGTGGCGCCGCACAAACGGAAGTGACGTAACGCCGGCAGCGACCTTATCGCCTCCACAGGAATGGACGTCTCCACAGCTGGAGGAGAAATCCCTAATTAACATCTCGAGACGATCACAATTTATGACTATCAATTTCTAGTGCAGTAGATGGTGTTTCTTCGTTTCAGTGTGGCCACAAACAAAAAATCAATTTATTCACTTTAGGCCCTGAAAAGGCGCCTGTGAACGCAAAGCTACCACCGGTTCGGACAAACAACCCATTCATCGAGAAGAACCGGCAACGATACTCGATCTGGTTTACCCTAAATATGATTTAGATTATTCAATGCAAGCGACTTCGCGAATTATTTAAAATACGCTCTTCGGATCATATGAAATAGTAAAATAGTAAAAAAAAACATTGCAGTCAGTGACGCGTTTGAAGTCGAGTCAACGGTTTAACCTCCTCTGGCTGTGTAAATATACCATTTGTTAACGAATTTCCATTCCATTTCATACGAAATATTCACTATACTTCACACAAATTATAGAACAAACAACAACAATCTATCTGTTTTTAGAATCAGTTATTTCGCCATTTTTTAAATTAAGTGGTAATAATATAATTTTTAATTTAGAAAATATTTATTATCGTAATGAGTGCCAGCTCTTGAAAGATTTAATAAATATAATAGAATATATTAATACGTGAAGCCTAAACTTTGAATCCCTTTTTAAAGGAATTCCGTGATTGGATGAACGTGAAACTTGGCATAGTTAAAGTGTATATGGGGAAAAGTGCAGAAAGCTATTTATTTTATATAAAATGCATTAGAAGTACATTAAATTAATTAAAATATGCATTACTCACACTACATATACACACATGTAAATAAAAAAGACATTTTGACATCTGTCAATAAAGGACTTCAAAAAAGGTTGTGAAGGAGGTTGCTATGCTCGACTGTATGTATTATTTTACTCTTACGTTCCAATTACCCTTTTTCATTCTAATTTCAATAATGATATTATAACATACAACTATTATTATAATATTTATCCCTTTAGAAAATCAATGAACTATGGTCGAATGTCGACCACTGGGCGCCCAGTAGTAATAGAATAATTGGACAGATTAAATGTATCGAGGTATTTACAACTGAAAATAAAATTAAATGTAGATTTGGAGTGATTGAGGGGGTTAGATCTCACCAGAATTGAACATCATGAGCGCCCGCAGCGCGTGCAACCCGCTCAGCGTCTCCGCTTCGAGTCTTGTCAACGCTTTGTTTAATGTCAGTACCTGAAAATATACATCTTTATATAAACTAGTGCTCGTCCAGTGGTCGAACTTCGACCACATTAAAAAAACCCTTTTCCGTTTTTTTTTATTGATAACAGTAAAACTCGTCAATAAATAAAAAAGAATGAAGAAAATCGTCTCAGTAACAGAGGAGTGGAGCTATTTTTAACCGCTTCCTCGTTATCTATTTCTACATATATTACTTAAAAGACTAGCTGTGCTCGCGACTCCGTCGTTAATTGAAAAAAACATTGCCTAATAAATACATCTGAAAGTATTAAATCCATTTAATTATCTACTATTCTCTCGTACTTACGCCGCGTCGTCATTAAAATTACAACAACTTTTGATAGAGTGGACCGATTTTAATGAAACCAAGACTAAATGTTACTCGAGGATATGCTTTATGATTTTCTTTTTTTTTTTTTTATCGAGAGAGATTTTATCGAGAATACAATATTTTAGCAGTGATGCGTGTTCATACAAACAGACAGACAGATAGACAGACATTTCTAAAAATAAAAATGTATTTCATTACTTATTCCAAGACCTTCGACTTATTGCACAAAAATCTAAAAAGTAAAGACACGTTAGATTAATATTCTCATTATCTATATATTAATACGTGAAGCCCAAACTTTGTATCCCTTTTTGAGAGAAATGCGCGAACGGATGAACGTGAAACTTGGCATAGTTAAAGTTTATATGGAGGAGAAGTGCAGAAAGCTATTTATTTTATATAAAATGCATTAGAAGTACATTAAATTAATTAAAATATGCATTACTCACACTACTGCTTCAATTTTACACAACATATACACACATGTAAATAAAAAAGACATTTTGACATCTGTCAATAAAGGACTTCAAAAAAGGTTGTGAAGGAGGTTGCTATGCTCGACTGTATGTATTATTTTACTCTTACGTTCCAATTACCCTTTTTCATTCTACATTCTACAATGATATTATAACATAATAATACCCTTTGACAAAAGAGCCCTAATAAAATTCAAACTTTAAAAAATCAATGAACTATGGTCGAATGTCGACCACTGGGCGCCCACTAGTATGTATAGATATAGCACTTTAATAGTCATTTTGTCGCTCATGCGAAGGAAGCCACGAACACAAGTAGTATTAAAAAATAACATATACATATCTGACGTGAGCACTGCAACGCCCATAGATTATAGTGTTCATTATTGTAAATAGGTATTATTATACGATGTTAATATTAAAAAAGTATAATAGACGTTACGTAGAAATCGTTGTGACGCTGTTGTGGTCCAATTCAATTAGCGATGTGATAACAGAATCATTGAAAATTATCATTTCTGACGTGAGCACTGTAACGCCCATAGATCATAGTGTTAATTATTGTAAATAGGTATTATACGATGTTAATATTAAAAATGTATAATAGACGTTACGTAGAAATCGTTGTGACGCTGTTGTGGTCCAATTCAATTAGCGATGTGATAACAGAATCATTGAAAATTATCATTTAGTTGCGTTTCAAGAATAAATCTCGGGATAACCAAAGTGTACTTTGGAGATTCAAGAAGAACACGCGGGGTTAATAATGTGTAGTTCTGAGGTATAGAAAAATTCCGGAATAAAGTGTTGTTTTAAGGACATTTAAACGAATTACAGGGTTCATACGTCTCCGACAGTCCGTGGACGAGGAGAAGGGGGGGGTGTAATACCGGTGGTATTCCACTGAGGGATCTTCCATCGCTGACCCCTGAAACCGCAGAAGAGATTCCCTGTGAGGAGTTGACACCTGCCGGGAGAGCACACGAAGTCCCTACTCCCCGGCCCAAAAGGTGTAAATCTTGGGGTTTTAGTCCGTGATAGTCGAGCATAGCCCACCCTCAGCTGTCCGGCTAGGAGAGGTATACGTAGGGATTTCCCCGTGTAAACAAAGTTCGAATAAACAAAAGTAAATTTTAAGGTGCAAGTTACCAGGTTAATAAAGTGTTGGTATCATTATTATCATCAGAGACCTACTGCAGGGCCATAGACATCTTTCCGGAGAAAGGTATAGACATAATCAACCGCGTCAGCCCACGACGTACTGGCGATTTCAAACTCTGAGGAATCTACAGTTCCATGTTTTTCCACATACGGTATTACTATAAAAACATTACTGTGATTCAGGTTCCCTCGAGATGTTTATCAACACCGTCAGTCGATAGTGTTACTAATTTAAATTAGTAAACGTACGCGAATTCCGAAAATTTCCTTGGTACATACCGGGGTTCGGTTGCGGACATCGGATTGATATGGTACAGTAGGTATTATAGGTAAAATAATCCCTAGGAGGGTTGACGTCAGGCAGGCGGCCGAGCGTAAAAATTAAGCCAAATCATACACCACAACATGACAAACATATTGTACCGACCCTACTCAGGTGGGATAAGGGTAAGAAGAAGAAGGTAGGTATTAAGTTCGTAAAGCATTCCAGCATAAGAAATGTAGTTTTAATGTTGGAGAAGAAACAACTAAGTTAATAGAGTGTAAATATGAAGTTCTATAAGAATCCCGAAGTAAACGTAGTGTAGTAATAAAGTTCGAGAATAAGGTACGGCAGTAATGTGTAGTTCTCAGGTTCAATTAGTAATCCCAGGGTAATGTACCTCAACATCGGTGGCATGTAGTTTCCGCAGTATACAAGTCAGATTTTCCGGTAGGGAACAATCTCTGATCGCCATGCTGGGTACCGTCTTATTCTCACCCAACGCCATTTCTGGGAACTCGTCGCAGGTCAGCTCTCCTCCCTGTTAATCGAGAATTTTACGATAATTTTTTTATATTTTTTTTTCCAACTGACTATGCTATTGGCCTCTCGGGTCTTCACAGTTTCACTGACAACTAAAGCGAGCGTTTAAGAACACCACGAATCTGTCTAAGTTATTCATACATACAAGAATTCGTGACATACACATGCCTGATGGTAAGCACAGTACAATCCAAAAACAATGGCGACCACCGAGTGACACACTATCTATCGCCGGTCGCCGCTGTCATGCCGGCCTGCGAAAAGCTGGATATGCACAGGCTGATCCCGAAACGCGACCCGCAGAAGCAAATCACTATGACGGGATATACATGGTGGTTGCGACCCAGTCAGGCTGTAAAACCCTACCACCCCGCTTTCGCCATTGCCTTGTTCGTTATTCAGCAGGGTGCACCACGTGCAGGTGAGGTTGGCTTGGGTGTCTCAAGTCTTAGATGTTATTTGACACCCCTTACAACTAGGCTAATTTAAACTAACCCAGTCCGAAAATGAGGGAAAAAATAAATTCCCTCCATCATATGTGCACCTACCTTAATATTTTGATGTTTTCTACTACATTAGTAAAGTATTGCGATCACCAGACATAAAGCGAAATTTTGAGTACGTTTAGAGGTTCACCCACGCGGTTTCTGTTAACTACTGCTGTAGTAGTCATCAGCGTGATGATGCCAATTATCGCTGAGTGGTAGTTGTGTCGGATTTGATCGGAACTACCATACACCAAGTATAATATACACATTCAAGCGTATTGAGTTCACAGATCAAATCAAATCAGAATCCTTATTAAATTTAGGCCATAATAAGGCGCTTATGAACGTCAAAACTACTACCAGCTTTGGACAAACAACCTAGCTATACGTCATTAGCACTTTAACAGCGCCACGTTAAAACTTGGCTAGTTAGCTTAATTTTGACGACTGCCCTGTCAATCCATGCCCGCATCTAAGCAACATATAATTATTTCTTTTTCACCCCCGATATTGAGAATATGCCATCTTACTTTCACATTTTATCTAAGACAGTGTGGCGTTACAATATTACTTTACGTATGTGTGCGTTATCGTGCTACTTGTTTTAACAAAATATCATGTAGCTAACGTATCTACACCTTTTTATTTATATATATAATAATATCATATATATAATATAATTGCATAATCCGAAACATATGCAAGGCAAGGACTTGTACCTCACCCCTACAGGTGGTACTGAGCCTGTAAGTGCAAGTTCATAAAAGTTCAAACCTCGCAGTCTATGTTAACATAGTCCCTAAGCCTGGCGACGACGGTCAGGTTGGTGGAAGGCAGTTCACAAGAATATTCGAGCTCGTCGCCAGTCGCGCACGAGCACTCCACTGGGCACAACTCCTCGGCCAAGGCCACTCCTCCGAGCCCCGCCGCCACCAGCAACAGCACCACTGCCATCATCCTGTTAGCTGTCCTCGAATCCCACACCCATTACTGGAAAGAGATGAATGTTTTTATTCACAAGAACTGTATGGATAAAATCTGTTATAGCTTTTCCTGCAGACTGTCGGTCCGCACCGTCTTTCTGAAATCATATCAACTCTAATTAAGCTGAAATACAACTATTATTGCCTTTCTCAAGTGAGTATCGATATTACAAGTTTCTTGATATAATTTCAATGAACTAACAAGATGGTCGCCATCTTGTTAGAACTTTCCAGGGAGTTTTTATGGCATCCCAGAATCCATGCTCCGTGGTGTTATTTCCGATCCATTTCATTTGTGCACAATAACCAAACTATATTACGTAAAGTACCACCAACATTACACAACATAGAGCCAAATAACACAATATTATGGATAAATTAGAAAGACCGCTACAAGGCATTCCAAAATCCCGCCAAAAACTCCATAATTAAATGTTATAAAATTTACGAGAGTCTTTTTTAAATGATAACTTCTTTAAGTATGTTTTTTTCTTAAGCGATGATGGATTGGTTTATAGTTTGTTCGGACTGACAACTGATTGGGATCTTTCGGTGAAGGAACACATTTAAATCAAATCAAAATCACTTTATTCAATTTAAGCCCTAAGAAGGCACTCATGAACGTCAAAGCTATATTATAATATTATTTGAGAAAATATATATTTATGTATATTTGTATATACTTTATTCGGACTGATACAAAAAGGTGTGGTAGGTTCAGAAACACTTGAGTAAATAAATATCGTGAATACAATTGTCAGTTCTCACGCAAACATCGTTCTTACTTTTACTTTGTCGGTAACTTTTTTTGAAAAACTAAAAAGTTGACTATAGCTAACTTCAGGGTGTCGGTTTATCGTGACGATGTGCGCGTGCATCGTAAAAATTTACTCTCATCATTTTTCCCTAACGCGCCAAAAGAAGTATAACTTCAATAAAATAAATTTCAATAAATTCCAGAAATGTCTGCCTGTTTATTTGTATGAACACACATTACTGCTAAAATGCTGCGTTAATGATAAAACCTCTTCAAGAAAATCATAAAGTATATCTTCGAGTACCATTTAGTTTTTGTTTCATTAAAACCGGTTCACTCTATCAAAAGTTATTGTAATTTGAATGAGGACGCGACTTAAGTACGACAGATAAGTAGAGAAGTAAATGGACTTAAAACATTCGGATAATTTTCAATAGTCACTGTATTTTACATTAGGTTCTACGTGGACGGAGTCGCGGGCACACCTAGTAAATAATATAAATATAGATAAGATACTATTTCCACGAATATCCGAAGATATTAGATGATTTCCGAAAGAAAGAATGATTTATTATGAAACTAGTTGGTGCCTGCCACTTCGTTTTAGTAAAGGTGTTTCTTTGATTTAATTATGGACTCTCTTTTATATGTTCACTACATTGATATACAAAAACCCAAGATGCATATTTAACGTTTCACAGACGGCAGACAAAAATGAGTGCATAATTTTGGATTATGCCGTCATTTCAAATACTCTCGCGTCGATTGAGTCCTTGTAAAAACAACTTTAAATCGTTCAGGTAAGGTCGAATTAGCAAAATTATAAGTTCATCGCATAAGCACGTATGTATATTGGGGTTTTTGCGATCGGTTTTGAGTGCTACTTTTATTCGACACTGTGCGTCTTGGGTTTTTATATATCAATGGTTCACTGTAATTTTGTTATTAATACATGTCCTTTTATAACCCTCTAACCGAGATTAAGTTACCTGTGCTGTATTTTATAATTACTGTTTAACCCTCATACAAAAGCGTAAACTAGATAATACTACGAAAATTGTTCTATCTGTTACTAAAAATCTTGCCAAAATCGTTTTAGACACTACGGTGACTAGCTCAGTAGTATTGAAGTGAACTTTCTTATAGCATGGTAGGGTAAAAATTTCGTTACGCGTTAAACACATGTATGTGTAAGTAAGTATAAGTGTCTGTCTGGGTCTTATATACGAAAATGAGTAAATGAATAATTAGGTATTTATGCTACGGGACTTCGTATATTATATAGTTTATGAACGTTCTCATATATAGTTGAATACATATAAGCCAAAGAAGTTTCACTACCTCCGCGTGTACACACTGATACACGCACTGTTTTTTTTTTATTACTTTATAGATTTTAGCATTTTACCTGAATCTCAAGTGAGATTAAATGATGATCTTAGACCACTAAGATGGCAAACACTCTAAGCCTTAAGGGGGAGTGGCTATCCAGTGAACCCACCGGAACACATCTACAGATGCTTGGGGACAGACTTTCAGCTGAGGTTTTTAGGAATAAGAAAAAGTCTTACAACCATAAGAGAATTTTCATCTTTATAGATATACTAGGCTCTGCCCGCGTCTTCGTTCGCGTGGAATTGTTACTTTGGGCTAACGAAAAAAAAAACCTATTTTGAAACAGTCTTCATTGATGCCCCTCTTCTATATATATATTATTGTAGCACGACAAAATGACTGCACTGTGCCTGGTGGTAAGCACAGTACAATCCAAAAACAACGGCGACCACCGAGCGACACACTATCCATCACCGGTCACCGCTGTCATGCCGGCCTGCGAAAAGCTGGATATGTACAGGCAGATCCCGAAACGCGACCCGTAGAAGCGATTCACTATGACGGGCTTTTTTGCCATACACATGGTGGTTGCGACAGTAGTCCGGTGAAGCTGTTAAGACCTTGCATGGTAAATAGCGTAGTCAGTTCGAAAAAAAAAATGGTGGTTGCGACCCAGTCTGGCTGTAAAACCCTACCACCCCGCTTTCGGCCATTGCCTCGTTCGTTATTCAGGGTGCACCACGTGCAGGTGAGGTTGGCTTGGGTGTCTCAAGTCTTAAGATGTTATGCGACACCCCTTACACCCCTGAATATATACCTGAACATATATAGCCTATAGCATTCCTTGATAAATGAGCATATATAACACTGAAATATTTTTTTAAATCGGACCAGCAGTTACCAAGATTACCCCCTACAACGTCACAAACTCACAAACATAACCTCTTCATAATATTAGTATAGATGTAAAAAGTAGTGACATATTATTTTTTTAAGTTTAAATTGCGTTTTCTATGATTTTCGTATATAATGAAATGACGAACTACTTCTAGATCCGTAAATACGGGAAATTATGGGATTCCCGTGTCGGCTGGCAACCCTGACACATCTGTACACCGCGTCCGGCAGATGATTCGTGTTTTTCTATGTACATTCTGTACCTAACATGTTATCTGAATTCAACAAACAGACATACCGCGAACAGCCGATAACAATGATATGGTTTTAATAAAATATATATTATTATTGCTTTGTGTCATACTCCATATAATATTAAGTTAAATACTAAAAATCCCGTGTCATCAAGTTTATCCACGATGAACTCCGAAACTACTCAATCGATCTTCATAAAACTTTGCCATTTATGTATAATTTGGCACAACTTGGGTTATGATAATCTACACTAATATTACAAAGAGCTAAAAAATCTTAGAAACTACTGGTCCGATTTGAAAAATACTTTCAGTGTTATATAGCTATTTACCGAGGAAGGCTATATCATCACACTAAAACCAATAGGAGCTGAGTACCAAAGAAAAATGTTTCAAAATCGAGTTTTTTTCCTCTTTAGAGCTTCCGCTGTGTATTAACGTTAGCCCAAAGTAGCTATTCCACGCGAACGTGGACTATTCCAGTAGTTCCTGTGATTACCCCCTACAACGTCACAAATTCACAAGCTTTAGCTCTTTATAATATTAGTATAGATTAAATGATTGTTAATGTTGATTATTGTAAGTTTCATCAGGTTCGAACAGATGGCGCTTTAAATTAGTTTATTGGCAGAAAACTATAGGTTCGACTGTTATAGATATCTCATAGATGGCGCGACGTTTTAATTTCGTCACCTGCTGTTAAGTGATCACCACCGTCCATGGACACTAACAACACCAGAGGAGTCGCAAGTGCGTTGCCATCTTTTGGAGGGAAGGGTTAGGGGAGGGAAAGGGAGAGGAGAGAGGAGAGGGGAGGGGAGGTGGGTCTCCGGCGCTCTCACTGACCGAACGAAACGCAACAATGCAAGCACTGTTACTTCACGTCGGTTTTGAGGAGAGGGGAGGGGAGGTGGGTCTCCGGCGCTCTCACTGACCGAACGAAACGCAACAATGCAAGCTGCACTGTTACTTCACGTCGGTTTTCTATGAGAGGGTGGTACTACCGCGGGCGAGCCGACCCATTCATGCTGAAACCTATAATAGTTTCAGATTTAATTTAACCGTTAAACCGTTTTAATTTAATTCATATTCAATTCAATATATGTAATAACTGAGCAACAGTAACGCGCGGACGGCTCAGCCAGTAGTTTTATATAATAGCTAGCTATGCCCGCGACTCCGTCCTCTGTAAAAAAACAGTGACTAATAAAATCACCTGAATGTATCAAGTCCATTTACTTATCCACTTTTCTCTCGTACTTAAGTCGCGTCGTTATTAAAATTGCAATAACTTTTGATAGAGGGAACCGATTTTAACAAAACTTAGACTAAATGTTACTCGAGGCTACGCTTTATGATTTTCTTGCTGATGTTTTATCGTGAACGCAGTACTTTAGCAGTGATGCGTGTTCATGCAAACAGATAGACATACAGACATTTCTAAATATATATAAATAGTACAGCCACGTTAGATTTACATTTTTAACACGTTTTTATTAGCTTCACCTGTCTGTATGTATGTAACCGACCCCTTTGAGCTCGATTTTGTCCTACTTTGAACGATCAGATTTAATTCAAACTTTGCACGCCTGTCAAAGGTCGATGACAATGCAATAATCCGAAAAAAAAGTAAAAAAAATAAACTAAAAAATGAAAAATAAACAATAGTTTAAAAAAACACGCTTTCCTAAAAAGTCCTAAGAAACAGAAAATATAATTTTTATTAAAGCGTGTTTTTTTAGTTTTTTTTTAAACTATTATTTATTTTTTATTATACGTATAGTAGATTAAGCGATTACCATTCTGTGACATCAAACTTACTCGTAGAATTATCACTTCTCAGAAACGATGCACACTTGATCCAATAAAGACCTGACGATGCCTTAATTGTATCATATGATATGACTAAGCGTAAGTATAATGTCGGCACACGAGTTGATGGCTGTTTTGAAGTTTGCCCCCCTCATGGAATTTCGTATAAATTCGTTTCGAAGGAGCAAATTCTTGTTCTTTAATGTCAATAGTGAAGTCATGGTGGTTTAATGGTTTCACCGGTGGAATGTCAGCCCGATATCCGCAGGTTTGAACCCCGGCATATACCAACGAAGTTTTCGGATTTCACGTATATTTACTAATTTAAATTGGCAATACTATCGGCTGACGGTGAAGGAAAACATCGTGAGGAAACCTGAACCTGAGAAATGTTCTTGTAGTACTACTGTATGTGGGAAAACATAGTGGATTTGTGGATTTCTCAGAGTTTGAAATAGCCAATATGTCGTGGGCTGGTGTGGTGATTATGCGCATACCTTCTTTTACGAAGAGTGGGTCTCTTACAGGCTGATGATAATGATGAATTAAAAAAAAAAATGACGTGCAGTTAGTCTTAAAATTTATGGAATGTATAACTTTAGTACACAAAATTAATTGTAAATTATATTATATAATAGCCGACCCGTGCCCACTTCGTTGGGCGGTAATAGGCATTATCAAGCTACAACTATTCTCTAGAACTCAATCTATCTCATAATTAAGGCAGCGTTCATAAGTAACGTTTTCGTTCGACCATTTTCCTCCGACTCCCCAGATATTACCCCCTCCAACTTCACAAACTTTACCTCTTTATAATATTAGTATAGACAATATAATTAGTTAATAGCTTCTGCCCGCGACTTCGTACGGGTGGAATAGTTATTTTGGGCTAGGACGCAGCGGAAGCTCTAAAAAAAAAAATACTCCAATGTTAAAACATTTTTCATTGTTGTTTCGCTCCTATTGGTCTTAGCGTGATGATATGTAGCCTATAACACTCACGAATAACGTGGATTTATATTTGTAAAAGACACACCATCACAACGTCACAAACTTTACCTCTTTATAATATTAGTATAGATATATATAGAAGTATAGATATAATATGTTCCCGCGAATAAATCTTTTCACGTTTTTACTAACAAAAAAACAACGTTTGACAAAATCCTTAATTAATCATAATTATTAGTGTACCGTATTTGTTTTGCTGAGTACAAAACAAAGCAGCATTTGATTACATTTTTGTCGAAAATAAATGGAAAATTAACGCCACTATTGTAACGTGTCAAAACGGTCATGGTAGCGTGCGCTTGAACGCGATCTTACTTGATTTTAGGGGATGATATGTGTTTTTAGATATCAATGAGTCATATAGACGAATATGGTATCAAGGTTATGCCAGAAGTAGGATTGGATTTAATATATATCTGAGACACTGATATGTGTTTCAAATATATGAATTAAAGCAAAATCGGTAATGTATAAATATTTACGTTTAACAATTTTAATGCTCTATTGAACGGTTTCTTCGCCAGTTTATAGTATACATATCATTAAAATAATATTCAGGTGTGTAAACTTTCCTGATCGTTGAAACAGATATAGAAAGAGATCTGGTATTCCCTAATGTCTAATGATATTAACTTTTGATCGTTTGCATATTACCATAAATTATGTTTAATAGATTACACAAACATGTTGTTACCATGTGTAGTGATGCTACAGTATATCAACTTATATATTGACATTATAAGTTTATTACACGTTTCAAAGGAAAGTTTGCAAACGATAACTTCTATACTGATTCAGTAAAAACATTTGTTTTTCTTAATTTATGTCCAGAATAGAACTCTACTCGGATGCACCACAATACACTTTATATATCTTTCAATATAGAATGGTGGGAAACTCTGGAAAGCTGTCGTTGCTGTTCGAAAGATTCGACAATGAAGTCGGGCTATTTTTTCCGCGGTTATATAGCATTCGTTATTAATTTATAAAAACGAGTTTGTATACATTGTGAGAGTGTATGTATATCTTATCATATAATCGCAATACATTACAGATGAAGCGCTCACTAATTTTAGTTCTCGTGCCATCATACTTCATGCTCCATGTAATTTCTTTGAAATCCCTTACATCCCATAATACCAGCTATGTCAACTCGTTGGCTGTACGTTTATACGTCAATTCGAACGTCACTTTTTCCCAGTAACATATATTTTGTAAACCTTTCAATGGTTACCAAACGACAGTAGCTATTGCATAAACTAGTCGGCCTTTCAATAGAGTAACAATCTGCCAGAAACATCCTCTAGAAGGTACATACTTCGGCTTGGACTTTTTGCGCGGTAGATTTTATAAGAGTGACTCTTTTTGTTGCTTAATTGCATCGACGAGACTAAGTTCACACCGAACCTACCTCTCTACTGTAACTATTTTTTAAAATCTATACTAATATATAAAGCTGAAGAGTTTGTTTGATTGAACGCGCTAACCTCAGGAACTACTGGTCCGATTTCAAAAATTCTTTAAGTGTTATATAGCTCACTTATCGAGGAAGGTTATAGGCTATATATCATCACGCTAAGATCAATAAGGGCGGAGCACCGATGAAGAATGTTACAAAATCGTTTCTTTTTTCCGCTACCGTTATCGTTAGCCCAAAGTATCAATTCCCCGCGAAGTCGCGGGCAAAGGCTAATGAATAATATAATAACGACACAAGATTCTATACAATTGACTTTCACTACAACATTTACACGAGGTCGATGAGCACTTTCCTGTCAGTAGTGCCTCCGTCAATTGTCAATACAATATACCGAACTGCCGTACTGTTCGTATCATATTTGTACAATACATCCTTTTAAACGTTTCGTATTTTTCTGAGAAATCATAAAAACGTGTTTAGTGAAGTCCATATGCGATAATTTCAAACAATTATGTGACTTATTATATGTATGATATAAGTTGAATTCGTATGCGAGTAGCGCGCAACCTCGCCTTACCATTACATGTACATATGGCATTTGTGTTATTAAAACTTGAGCCAATGTGTACTGGGTCACGGTTCCATGAACTACTATATATAGTAACTAAGTTCTCCTTACGACTTCGTCTGCGAGGAATAATTACTTTGGGCTAACACACAAACGCAGCGGAAGCTCTCAAAAGGAAAAAAAAACGATTTTGATACATTCTTCATTGGTGCTCCGCTCCTATTGGTCCTAGCGTGATGATATGTGGCCTATAGCCTTCTTCGATAAATGAGCTATATAATACTGATAGTATAATGTTAGTATAGATAACGTAACAAATGCAATGAGAACTGATACTATACAGTACTAGCGTTCACCCACGGGTTTGTTTACGTTAATGTAGATTTAATCTCTCGAAAACAGAAATATTTCCCCTGAATTTTTGGAATGAAACTTCTTTTAGAAAGGTGTAAATTGCATTGTATGAAACGAAAATGTGTAACGAAATATAAGTTTTAGGCTGCGAGAGAATGAGATAGTATATTTCTAATATACTCGAAATATATTCAAGGAGAGGAAGATAGAGAGACGTTGAAATCTACTGCACATTATTTTCTGTTGAATCGTAGTAACTATCGCATAAGCATAATATATAAAGGCTATTTGATTTGATTTTTATAAATGACTCACCTCTATGTGCATCCACCAAAAACGAATGTAACTGTTATATGTATATAAAATTATGTTGTGCTATGTTATGTATAATGAAAAGATAAACCATATGGAGCGTTTCTAGCCGGTTGTACTCGATGAGTGGGTTGTCTGTTCGAACCGGTGGTAGCTTTGCCGTTCCTAAGCGTCTTGCTTACGAGCTAAATCAAATAAAGTATGTATTATTGATTTTGATTCATTATACTGTCGTTCCAATTTACGCAGTTTCACGTAGTATATTAAACCTATAAGTTACTTGTATTACGAGAACATAGTTCTTTAAAAAAAAAATGCACAATAATAATAACTAATTTCATTTAAAATAAATACATTTTCTTAATGAAGGTTTGAATAAAAATAATATATTATTCATAAATTCTAATTGTTAGCAAATTATCTGTATGTAATGGAACGTTTCTTGAATTATGAGATTGAATTAAATATATAAAATGAGTTAAATCTAATTTTAATCGTTCATTTATAACATGTTTAATTTTTTTAACATTTTCAATTTTTATACACCGAGTAATAAGTTCAAATTTTGCCGTTCGTAATGTCGTTTATGGTGGTAGAGCCACGCTGAAACTAATACTGGTTTCAGTATGAATGGGTCAGCTCGCCCGGGGTAGTACCACCCTCTCATAGAAAACCGACGTGAAGTAACAGCGCTTGCATTGTTGCGTTTCGTTCGGTCAGGGAGAGCGCCGGAGGCCTCCCTCCCCTAACCCTTCCCCCCAAAGAGTGATAACGCACTTGCGACTCCTCTTGTGTTGTTAGTGTTCATGGACGGTGGTAGTCACTTAACATAAGGCGACTCACATGTTCATTTGCCACCTATGACATAAAAAAAAAATTTTCGTTTTGTTTTATGATCTTTATTAAGAACGTCTAAAATAGGATTTAACTCATTTTCAAATGTAACGACACATTTATTTGCAACAAAATTTTAAAACAAACGTTTAGCTAGAGACCCCATGGACATGCTGTTGTAATAAAGTAATTTAGACATGTGTTCAACAAGGTATCGGTAGTAAATCATTTTTAGTAACTTTTAGATACTAAACAGTAGTAAAACTCATGTTAAACGCATCTTCATCTTTGTTTAGCAATTAGAGTTCAATGAAATCTAGGCCATTGCTGCATTTATTTATTTTTCGAACTGACTACGCTATTGACCATGCAAGGTCTTAACAGCTTCACCGGACTACCATTCCATACCGGACATTGCTGCAGTTACCCTCAGACACTGTGTTAAAACAACTCGTGTATAGTCGTACCGCTTTTTAGTCTCATACCAGAGCCGTACTTATCGTCGTATCAATATGTGTGGTAAATTAATAATTTTGTGGTAAAAAATAGCTGTTTATTTTTAAAAATATATATGTGTAAAAACCTAGATGACGCAACTGTATCGCACTCGGGTTACTATGTTATCATTTACTCATATAAAATGAATGTTTATATTTCAGATAGATATATTTAAATACTGTTTGGCAGATCACCGTGAAGGTTGCTACATTCAGTACTATTCATTTCGCTACAGCTTGACACTAGGTGGCGTTGTATAGCGACATGTTGTTATAATGCAGAACTGAGGCTGATTTATTATTAAAGCGCCACGCCTTAACCACCGAACAGATTATTATGTAATTTGGTATAGATTCCGTCAGGGGTACATAAAAGTACAAAGGGTACACCTTTCATACAGAAAGAAGGGTGTATCGAAAATACACACGATAGAAGTGAAGCTTTTGTGTTACAGGAAAATATTTTAATAACAAAAAAAACGAGTGTGCTTTTAGAAAAACTTCTTTAGCTCCATCTATATGTATGTATATATAGGTATATGTATAATATATACACATATATTAATTTTCTACAAATATTTAAATTCGTTATGGGTTTTCCTGTCTATGGGTTAGCTTCATTATCTTATATCTCCCTCTCAACTTCCGTTCGCCTCGCCCGATCACACTTTTCGTAACGCTCTCTTCACGCATTAACCAGCTTACTCTCCAAGTTAAGCGTATGCAAAAAAAGTTTTTATATCCTCGAGTAACATTTAGCCTTGGTTTCATTAAAATCGGTTCGCTTTATCAAAAGTTATTGTACTTTAAATGAAGGTACGAGAGACAAGTGGATAAGTAAATGGACTTAATAAATTCAGTTGATTTTATTAATCACTGTTTTTACATCCGGTTTGACGCGGACGAAGCCGCGGGCACAGCTAGGAAGTGATAAATTCAACATCAAGTGCTATATAAAGATAACCATAACGAAAACATTAAAACAGTACGTAAAATCTTACTCTGTTAATATTTTGCGTTCAACACATATTTTGCGATGTACAATGCGAAGATAACGTGTGACTTTTAGATAGTGAGTAATTATTAGTTCGCGGAACAAATGAAGCGTTATTTTCATGTCTATTTTTAATATCTCGTATGATTTACTGAAACAGCCATTTCAGGTTTAATAATGCATTTTTTTTAAGTGAAAACTTTTTAGTGACTTGTAGCGGTATTTTTGGCAGGAGATAAATTTATAATCCGGCGTCATGACATGTTACGTAAACGTTACCGGTCTGGTTGCGCTTACGTGGCTTGTGTCAGACTAGCGTCGCGTAGTATAGGGGCCTGTGTACATGTTATATTGATATTTTGGCAGCTTATCATACGTTTGATTGATTAATGGATTTCATAAAAAAAACCGCCTTCCATGTGAAAAACTAAGAAGGCACTGAAATGCGAAAAATAACTGAATTAATAAATTAACCAAATTAAATAAAAAATATTGATATTCGCGCTACCTAATAATATATTAGAAGTCAATGCCACGAAAATACGTAGATACGAAGTGGGTGAAAATCAAATAAACGATATTTCACCCCCTTAGGGGTTGAATATTTTCTTCCAATTTATATGGGACCACCTCTGAATATAACCAATTCAAATAAAAAAGAATCATTAAAATCGGTTCATAATTGACGGAGATATCGATTAACATACATAAAAAAAAATACATACAACAGAACATAGTAACCTCCTTCTTTTTCGAAGTCGGTTAAAAATATATACATGTAATTATTGCTCCGAGTGCCAATAGATATGAAAAGTACGCTAATGTTAATCATTTCAATAAATAAATTCCAAAATATAATATTGTCATTCACACTACAATTAATTTAAAAATTCATAAGAGAATACAGTTTTCATTGTTTTAAGTTTTCACATCTGTCGGCAGTCCTTAAGACCTAGACTCTTTATTTTAACTAGTTCTAATTAAAAACGATTTAGACTTTATTGTACCGATAGAACTACAGCCCCTGGCTTATTGTACGAGTGTTTAAATCTGACATCTCCGCGTTATTTAAGCTCACGGCTTATATAATTATACGATCTCACCAACCACACTACTTTAAATAGTATAGACAATATCTGAATGCTTCCCTTTAACATTAATATTAAAATCAGAAATATTTTATCAAATTAAGCCCTAAGAAGACGCTTATGAACGTCAAAGCTACCACCGGTTCGGACAAACAACCCACTCATTCGAGAAGAACCGGCAACAACACTCGATCTGGTTTATCTTTTCATCTATACATGTAATAAAGTGTCTGTATGTAATATTACAATAAAAACTGTTTACTGATTGGATATTAAAGTACTAACAGCAAAAATGCAATTTTTAAATTTTTTTCGGTCTGTCTATCTCTTTGTTCTGGATAATCTCCGAAACGGCTGGACCGATTTTGACGGGAATTTCACTGGCAGATAGCTGAAATTACAGCGAGTTACTTAGGCTACTCTACATTAGACTAGCTGTTAACCGCGGCTTCGTCCGCAATGCTATCTCCAAAACGGTTTTTTCACCAAACCAATTTTCACGGGACTTTCACCAGCAGATAGCGGGCATTATAAAAAATAATTTAGTTCATTTCAATTTTGACTAACCGTTAACAGTGGCTATGGCCGTAGTGCTATCCCCAAAACGGTTGGACCCATTTTCACGAGACTTGCACTGACATATAACTGACCTTATAGGAAGTTATTTAGATTATTCTATTTTAGACTAGCTGTTACCCGAGACTTCACCCACATGAAATATAGCAACAATATGTTGTTCACTTGAAATATGTGCGTCAGACGTACGTTATACTGGACTCCAAGAATAAATACAATTGAAATTCATATATCTGTATGTATGTATATGATTTGAATTATATTGTCTTTTTGATCATTTTGATGGCCATTTTGTTTTATTTACCGAGCTTTCATCTACTTAACTCAGTAACCATAGTAACATATAAGAATATAGTATCGACTTCAATAAGCACTATTTAAATTGTCGAATATTAAAAACTGTTTGGGACAGATATAAAGTTTTAAATCTTGATTTATATTTATGCAAGATATCAAGACGTCAAAACGTTAAAATTCAATATTACTAATATTAATAGTAACTTAGAAGATAGAATGGGTCTTTCTAATAAGATATTAGACCATAAACGCGTTACTTATTGACACACCTTGGTGAGACCATAGCATGGTGGGCAGGATTTTTCTAAGTCTGCCGGGTTAGCTACCACACTGTCACTACACTATCGGTGTGTACCGGCAGCTGTACTCGAGAGCCAGTTCCCCTCTACCACCCTACAATTACATCGTCATTTAACGCTACATGAGATGGCGGTGAAACTATAAAACCCACAAAGCATAAAAAAACTCCTTGTTCAGCCCCCGAGCGAGGGATACTTATAATGAAGCGGTCACTCAGGTACCCGTTCACTTACTACCTGCCATTTGAAAGGTAAAAGATTCTACACAAAATATCAACTGATGTTTTTTTATTTATGTTTACAATAGAAAGCTTAGAAATTTGTAGAAGAATAAACTGGCATCTGTTGAAAACGACGCGTCCGATTTAAACATAAATTTAGTATCGACTTTTCGTGCAGTGTACGTCAAGTTTACAAGCAAAATAATGGTCTAATGGTGAATCAAGTGAATGTGATAATAATGACGGCAGCATTAGTAGGAAAAAAACTTTAATATTACGAGTAAATGTGTAATTGTTAATCCTTTACATTGTTATCTTCATCTTCAGGTTTATAGGATACTAGCCGACCTGTGTCCACTTCGTTGGGCGGTAATAGGCATTATCAAGCTACAACTTTTTCCTAGAACTCAATCATATATCTCTCATCGTTAAGGCAGCGTTCGTAAGAAACATTTTATAATTTTTTCTCCGACTCCTATTTCTCCGATATTACTCCCTACAACGTCACAAACTTTACCTCTTTATGATATTAGTATACATAATATAATTAGTTAATAGCTTCTGACCGTGACTTCGTACGCGTGGAATGGTTATTTTGCGCTAAAACGCAGCAAAAGCTCTGAATAAATACCCCGATTTTGCAACATTCTTCATTGCTGCTCCGCTCCTATGGGTCTTAGCGTAACCTAGCCTATAACCTTCCCTGATAAATGAATGATTTTCTAAATCGGACCAGTAGTTCCTGAGATTACCCCTTACAACGTCACAAACTTTACCTCTTTATAATATTAGTATAGACTAGTGGGCGCCCAGTGGTCACCATTCGACCATAGTTCATTGATTTTTTTAAAGTTTGAACTTTATTAGGGTTCTTTTGTCAACTTACTTCTATAATCAAAGGTTTTCATCATGGCTACTCAGTTATATACCACTTTCTTTATTTTTTTTATTACAAATTTTATATAACTTTACGAAAATAACTCACTCAACTCATGGCACAATTCTCAATTAATTTTACACGACACCATGAGTGGTGGCATTTCTGAGTGATATTGAATTAAATGGAGTCTGTACATTATGAGAAATAGTTATATGCCCAGTATCGTCGTTTGGAAAGGTAATGGATACACAATAGAATCAAATGATGATTCTAAAATAACAATATTTTTAATACTATATTAAAGTATTTTTGGCTCTTTTCATTGAATCATCATTTAAAGTGTGTTCACCATAAAAATACTAAATATAAAAATATTGACACTGACTTTGGTAATATTGCTTTACTCTTATGACAACATGAAGCAAAATGAAAATCCTGTCACCTAAAAAAATTTACATTCAATAACACCAAAGAGAATAATAATTATTTCAGTGGTTCTATAAATTATGTATCAATTAATTATTAATGTATGTTATGAATTTACATATTTATATTATTATACAATTAACCTACAATTTGACCAGCTGATTTCAAAGGCAAGCAACGTCAGTCATGTTAAAACTGTTGAAAAAGGTAATTGGAACGTAAGAGTAAAATGGCGGATGACTTTGTTTGCAATGTTGTAACAAGATGGTCGCCCCAAGTGGAAGTTAGAACTTTCCAGGGAGTTTTTGTAGCAAGTCAGAATCCATACTCCATGGCATTATTTCCTACTTGACTATACTACGTAAAATACCAACAGTATTACAATATATAGCGTCAAATAACATAACGTTAGGTATAAAATCGAAAGTCATTTATATGACAAAGATCCCGCCAAAAACCTCAAACCTACTTTATAGAATTTGCGTATATTCTATCTTGAAAAGGTTTTAACCAATTGTTTTTGAAATTGACAGATACTTTCTTTATTGTATTGTGCTCTACGTAAACCTAAAATCGGAATATTATCATAATTTGAACCAAATTTGTGCAAAAAAAGTGGAAAAATTTTTTTTTTCAATGTTTTTGATATCATTTAATTTCTCATAGAATAAAAGTAAATTCTAACCCCGTTTGATTTTAGATAGAAATTGCAGCGGGTGTACGCTAATTGCCGAGTCTGATGGTGACCTGCTATATGGGGTAACTAATATCTTCGGTGTTTTTCAAGAAAATACTTCAAAAATGTTATTGTATATACATAAATATATGTACAAAATATTGTCAAAGTTTCAATAAAATATATTAATTTTCATACCATAATAAATTCATTAAAAATTATGAGGAAACGCACGCAATCCTAACCCTATTCCCCCCTTAAATACTTGCTTCTTATATGTTAGATATCCCCAAAGCCCAAATAAATTATTAAGATTTCAAGAAACGGCGTCTTTTATAATCACTACTGAAGGAAATTTTATCAGGAAAATATATTTTTGTCTATTTTTTTTTTCTTCTCTATAATCTTAAGATATAAACAAGGCGAACAAAGTTGAGGGTATCGACTAGTGAGTCATATAATATACTAACTGATTCCCGCGACTTTGTCTGCCTTGTTTATTATCTCAATTGTTTTGTTATATCTCAAAGGCAGCGTTTTCGATTAAAGCTCCCACGCTGCTTGACTTTTTCCGACACTTCCAAGGTTTATCGTTATATTTCAACACAAATTACAAAAAAAAAAGACAAATTATATAACTAAAAACCCTCTTGAATCACTCTATCTATTAATGAACCGTATTAAATCCCGCTCAGTAGTTTTTCGCGAAGAGACAGACAGACAGACGCGGTGGAGGACTTTGTTTTATAATATGTAGTGATATTGAATTAAATACTACTCAGAAGTAGTGGTTATTTCAAGATATGGGGTTACTTTGTTTCTCATGTGAGAAAAAAATAATTAAATCAGAAAATTTAAAAAGTTTTAGATCTCGTCAACAGCGCCACCTACTGGACTAGGAGGGAAATTACGAATACATGCATTCCCGTATAGTCCGGTAAAGCTGTAAAAACCTTGCCAGGTCAAAAGTATAGTCAGTTCGAGAAAAAACACGCATTCCCGAAATATGCACAAAAGTTGATAATGAATTTGGTAATATTTCTGCGATTATGTATATCAGTTTGCAGTATCTGTTGCTCTGTGTATTTTTTCCACTGTTTTTGTTTTACTAGTACTATGGGTTAGAATAAAACACCTTATATCATCTGTGTTACAAATGGCATCCGCGCGCAGAGACGTAGCTAGTTCTAATTGGGCCCCGTATCAAAAATATATCAGAGGGATATTCTACGAAGTATGTATTTCGTGCTTCCCACAGAATGAGTCACACACGACCCGCCTACCCTATTGTTAACAAAATCTGTGCAGAATTTATCTCCTCGATGTAAACATTTTTATCGTCGCCAAATTAAATCAGTCATATATTCGATTTAGAAAAAGCTTTTTGCACAATTTCGTTAAAATATTTTCCTGTTTTCATAGCTTCGGTATGTATTAATGGCATTTTAGTTTTTTGTAAACTTTAAACGTCATTAAAGATCGTTTGGGAAGAGTCTATTTTTAATTTTGCTCCGTTACGTCAATTGCGCGACTACGCAATTAAGTCATTGTGAATTATTTTCGAAATAATATTCGTATTCGTACAAAAGGGAATGTCTTGTGCACATTCCCCAAAGTGTAGCCGATAAAATACCACAAGACAAGCGACTCTACGTCGATGTTCAAGTGGTTGCAGTTTGGCTGTTATCAGTGGTTCGTTACCGACAAGTCGTCGAGCAAGGCCAACTGGTATTTGGCAGACCCGTCCCAAAGGTGGCAGCATTACTCCACACACGCCCTTATCTGCGACTTATACAGATTAAGAAGTTGCTCCGACGTAAAGTATTGCCTCACCCTGAGAAAGACCCCCAAATTTTTTGCAGCCATTTTAGCCTTAGCCTGAATAGAACGTCCATAGTTGAGCTTGGCGTTTAAATTCATCCCGAGGAGCTCGATGTTATCGGCAACGGGTATAATATGTTTTAGTAATCTTTTTTATATACACATATCACGGTATCAATGCGGGGGGTCGCAGTAGTTCGGGGATCACGTTTCATTTCGTCGGCGCCTAGCTACGGCCCTGTTGCCGAATAAAAGTCAATCCCCACCATATTGTTTCCGCAAGTCTCTTTCGAGGTCAAATATGTACGTGTTTCATTGCCATCGCGACATCGTTGAAACTGGTTTACAAATGTGTAAACCATATCTTCATCCCATTTCACGTTGCACCAGAGTCCGGCAGAATTAATAGTAAAAATCATCAGTCGCGGTTTCGCATATAAAATTTGGATAAGGTCCAAGCGGAATCGTCAGGTCTTATATTTTTACCAAATCGCGACTAACTATATATATATGTAGTCGCATGATAAGAAAAATATCTGTAGCTTGGTTTTTTAGTAGACAATAATATTTATAGTTCAGAGGACATAAAAACACATAACAAAGTTGCTCTTATCAGGTTTTTTTTAAAGTCTATGCGCACTGGTAAAACCAAAGCAACCGCACCGGATGCGTTGTTAACAGGGCGTGAAAAATAAAGAGTTGTCAAAGTGTCGGATAAATAGATCGATTGCATTAAAAAGGATCAATAGTAAATACAATTATGAGAGACTAGGAAATGGCTGCGATTTCCTCTATAAATGACCATACATCTTCTTAATGTAACCCTAGCGGATTATCCATCCCAATTTATTTCAAAACTTATTATTTCGGATAATATAAGCAACATATTTATAAATATAAGCTCTTGCCCTCAGTTTTTCTCGCATTAATGTAGTTTTTTTATAGGTTTTAGCGTTTGACTACATTTTCATCTGATTTTAATTGAAGATCTGGTTTAAAATAGTAAACACGCTAATACTGGCTCTCAAGTGTATGTTCTGGAACATAGCAACAGGTGATTGGCGATAGATCTTCAACTTAGATAAAAATCTCTACCACCGACAGAACACCGACGTGAAGTAACAGTGCTTGCATTGTTGCGTTTCGTTCGGTCAGTGACAGCGCCGGAGACCCACCTCCCCTCCCCTCTCCTCTCTCCTCTCCCTTTCCCTCCCCTAACCATTCCCTCCAAAAGATGGCAACGCACTTGCGACTCCTCTGGTGTTGTTAGTGTCCATGGACGGTGGTGATCACTTAACAGCAGGTGACCCACCTGTTCGTTTGCCACCTATGACATAAAAAAAAAAAAACCTTGCTATGATTTCTTCACGATGTTCCCACTCAGTTGATAACATTCGAACCTACGTCCATCGGCGCAGTGTCCAAGAACGCTATGAAGTAAGCCATCATAGCTTCAAGATTTGAGCTCTTCAGAAGTAGCATAATAATTTTCCGGATAAAAAGTACCCATGTCCTTTTCTAATTTTCTATCCATACTAACTATATTATCATACTAGCGGGCCCGGCGAACGTTGTTCCGCCCCGATAATAAAAAAAAACCTAGACAAATTATATACCTAAATCTTCCTCATGTATCACTTTATCTACTGGTAAAAACCGCATGAAAATCCGTTCAGTAGTTTTTGAGATTATCGCGAACAGACGCGGTAAGGAACTTTATAATATGTAATGATTATAAAGCTGAAGAGTATGTTTGCTTGAACACGCTAATTTCAGAAACTACTGGTCCGATTTCTTCTAGATCATTCAGTGTTATATAGCTCATTTATCAAGGAAGGCTATAATAGGCTATATACAATGACGCTAAGACCAATAGAAGCGGAGCATCAAAGAAAAATATTTCAAAACCGTTATTCCCTTTTGAGAGCTTTCGCTGCCAGTTAGACCAAAGTAACTGTTCCACGCGGACGAAGTCACGAACAAAGGCTAGTGTAAATATAACCTCAAATTGTATCTTTCTATTTCATTGTTCTAAAGTCTTTCCTAACGTGTTTTATAAATAGCAATATGCAATTGCAAGACTTGCAGGACTCTTGCTGCAAGACCAAGTGTATTGGTGCAAGATCAATATATTTTTTTTTTATTTTCTGGTAACGAAAAGCGGCACCGTTTCCGGACCATTACAGTTTACCATCATTCAAGAAAAGAGCCTCCTCCTTACTCAAGGCCTGGCTACGCATCTGTGACTCTCCTCGCGTCGCAGATGTCCATGGGCGACGGTGATCACTTACCATCAGGTGACCCGCATGTTCGTTTGCAGCCATTAGTACTTTAAAAAAAACTTGTATGCAAAATTTAATGTCGACCGAGTAAAGGAGAGGAAGCGTAACAAATCAATTCAAATCAAAAATACTTTATTATTATCAAAAATACTAAATACTTTATATTTATTTATTTAATATATTATTACTAAGTCGAGGGTGTCAGCTAGTTTAAAATAAACTACTATTTCGATCAAATAAACGACATAGAAAATAAATATTGTATGTTGACATTAATATTTACTAGAAGTGTAATTCGGCTTAGATTAAACGAGTTTCATACCCTCACTCTTTTTTCGTTGTCCACTTCACGTCAGATAATCAAATCAAATCATAATCATGAATGGCGTTATAATCGTAGTCAGCTAATTGACTAGCTATTTATTACCACAAATACAGGATATTGCTAAATGAAAATATATAATTTACTGTCAAGGTCTCATCCCTGTTTCTGTAACACAAAACATTACTCTCAATTGTAAGGTATATTTGGCCGGTGATTTAAATAATTCGCAAATTTCAGTGATAACAATCTTCCTGCCTACATTGTGAGTGATACGCCGTGATGATAAAATCAGGTCAAGCGTCAGAACAACAATTAATCTGTTAAGAATTATAATTTCACAGTCCCATTCGTGGCCCCAACTTTTTTATAAGTTACTTACTTGTCTTAAAATCTCGACACGAATACACAATATATGAAATACACAAACGTACAAACTATAGTATGTTAATTGTTCGTATTATTTCACAACAAATCACTGTCTTTTACAACATTCACCCAACTATACGTCTACACACTATAATGAATGTGAAGTAAACTGGTTTTGTAATGTTTATTCGTTCTTGTTGACTGTTGTGTGCTTACTACGGTGTTGCCAAGTAAAAAATTATAATTGTTACAGTTGTGTCTGAATTTTTTGTATTACATTAACATTATGTAATGTATTTTGTATAGGGGACATGTTGAAAAGTGTCCAGCTCTAAGCACTAAATAACAGTTCCAAAACTTTCCAAAAGAGCGCTAACATAAGCAAAAGTAGTATGGATAGTCAGAAATAATCTTGTAAATACAACCTAAAATATACTGTAGGATAACGTGGAGTGTGATAGAATTTTCGTGAACTTTAAATAATACGTTGTGACTTTTGAGTGTTTACTCTTATAAAACTTGGTGAAATAATTGATCAATAATGAAGCCTGTTGTAATACTCTACTGTAGCGCCATCCTAATTTAACGCATTTTGATGGACACTTTTTCATACACAGAGATATTTTTCGTTACCTCTACACTCCATAATTAGCATGAAGAAATGAATTAATCCAGGTTGTAAGCACAATCTAATAAGAACGATGATCATTAACAGATCGGTAGTTCATAGCGCATTGTCGTACAGATGCTGTGTTGCAGAGATCTTTAAGAAACATATAATTGAATCACACGTTGTTATAAGACTATTATTATTACTAGCAAATATTTTTCAAAAAGCTATGAACGGCTTTCCATATTTCATTAAAAAAACTGTTACGTATTACTAAATAAAACGTACACAATGCGTATTAATTAAAACACCTGGCAACACATTTCAAAATGAAACGGTGTTACTAAATTCCTACAAATAATTATTAACAGCTTCCGAACTGGAATACTTCAGTATTGAACACCGTAAATTCATTTTCTAAACGGCAAATAATATTTTTGCTGGTAATATTTTACGCAAACATATTACAATGTTAATAATACTTCTTATCGCTAGGAGATAGAGTCAAAGATAGTTTATTGAAACCGCAAAATGTTGTCAACATAGATAATCGTGTCACAATAGAGACAGCTCGCGCTATCTCGTTCACACTACCGGAGATGGACAGATTTGGTTTCGCATTCTGCGCACACGCAACGGTCGCGTACTACAATGACGTTACGTCAATAAACCAGTACGTAATGTGTGACGATTAAATCCTGGTTTTTTTTTATTAAAATTTAAATGGATTTTCGGTTTTTTCTAATATCTCAATTAAATTGTTTCGGCTATTTGAGTAATTCCTAATAATTTGGGATTTTTTTTAACGAATTGTGAAACGTGTATAAGTAATATGATTATTTATCTAAAGTTTTATCTGTTACTTCTGTATTGAAATAGTAAGAGCTGTACAAAGTTCGACTCCTAGAGTACCACCAATACATCTAGTCTCAATTAGGACTATACTATTTATCAAATTGATTTTAAGTAGCTATAGAATGCAGTGATTTATTACCATGGTTTGGACTGTATTCTGTTACACAAAATATCAATGCCGTAAACTTGTATAGGTTCTTTAAAGCTATTCATAGGTCTTTTTTTATTTGGTACTAGGCTTCTAATCATTATCATTACATAGTATAAAACAAAGTCCTCTACCGCGTCTGTCTGTCTGTCTGTTCGCGATAAACTCAAAAACTACTGAACGGATCTTCATGAAGTTTTCACCAGTGTATAAAGTTATTCATGAGGAACGTTTTAGTATATAATTTGTCAAGGATTGTTTTATAATCAGGGCGGGACAACGTCTGCCAGGCCCGCTAGTATGCTATAAAACAAAGTCCTCCGGATAAACTCAAAAACCCAACAGATTTTCATGCCGTTTTCGCGAGTAGATAAAGTGGTTCTTGAGGAAGGTTTAAGTGTATAATTTGTACGGGTTTTTTTATTATCAGGGCATGATAACGTACGTCGAGCCCCCTGTTACATTACAAAATGCAACGGCACTCTGTCAATCTATCAGTTTGCAAATGTGCCTATAATTTGAAAAACACTAAAGATATTTATATAATTATTTTTACGGCCTGTTTTGGTACATATATAGAACAAGTTATGAGGTTGTAATATTTTACCGAATCTATTAAATATTATCCAATACAATATAGCAGACAATTGTGTAGAATAAATAATATTTTTTTAAATAGTTTATGGATGAAATATTGTGTACAAAAGGACCTTACATTACATGTATATATAAAATGATCCATTTAATGTTAAAAGGCAATGTATAGCGCGTAATTGTTATAAAGAGATTGCAATGTCATTAACCGCATTGCAATTATGAAAAGGTTGGTTGATTGTTATATAAAAGGCAAAATTGTTAACTCCACTGGAAGTAAAAATGATTAATATCCATTTTTTTTCAAAACGAACTTTTATTCGATCATTAGATTGATTTTACGTGGGTATTAAACAAGCTTTATTAAAAAAAAACACCAGGTACGGTGTTTTAATCATAGTTTGGAGTTCACGTGAGTGGAGGTAAGAACACAGCTATTATATAGATATTGTTTGTGAAATAACTTTATATTTATTACTGTTGTATTTTTTACATTTTTTATAGTAGGAACAAAGTAATGTGGATAAAACAACACGAAATACATACGTCATTTATTACAAAATATTGCTATTGATCACACAAGAGAAAGTTACAAAGAATTATATTGAAGGATCAAAAGAAACATATATTTGTTCAACACAGTTTACCTAAAGCTACCTGTCCTGTTCTGACACGTGTAAAAAAAATGTAAAAAAAATATGCTACCTGTATGTTCTACACACTAACGGTCTAATTTTTTTTTCTCGAACTGACTATGCTATTGTCCTGTCAAAGCCTTAATTATTATTATTATTTATTTATTCACAAGACAACAAGGGTCCACAAAAACAAATTATATACTAATACATAAAATGGTAGTAAATTTAAAAATAAAATAAAAATTAAGTAACTATATTAATATGTTTTATACAAATGAATATGAAATAGGATGAAAAGATGAACATTACACTATTATATTACAACAGATATCCAGTGTTTCATGAAAGGACTATCGTACATGTCTACCATTGTTCTCATTATATTGTTGGGACTATCGCGAAGTCTACCCAGGATGGATGCTATTTTCTTACGGATCATAGCGTAGAAATCATCAACCCTAGCATTTGCAAACATCCCAGAAGCGCTACAAAATCGTGGTAAAATATTGACAAAATGCTTTGAATAGTTATATTTTAACTTCATCACTACAGAGAGCAAACCTACGAATCAACATATTCCCTCTAACTGCGAGCGCTCTACGTTCTCTTTCAATATCATTATTGTCTTTCATTTCCGCCGTAATAATGTGGCCCAGATATTTAAATTCATATACTCTATTCAAGGGCATACCATAAAGATTTATAGGGGGTACGTTTTCTGAAAAGTTTTTACCAGCAGTGAATACCATATATTCACTTTTTTTAATATTATACTTTAAGCCATGTTTATTAGCATAGGTCTCACAGACAAGCAAAAGTTTTCTCAGAGCACCAACTGAAGGACTGAGGAGTACCATGTCATCCGCATAACTTATATTATTCATCATCTGGTTATCTATCGTGCATCCTGCATGAATTCTGCATAGCTCATGGATAAGGTCATTTATATACAGGTTAAAAAGTTTCGGGGAACTTATACCCCCCTGTCTCACCCCACAATCCAACCTGTATATATCAGAGGTTTCTCCCGCCCATCTTACATAATTTTCTTGATGTCCATACCAATGTCGAAAAATGTTAATAAGTTCGTGGGGTAAACCGGTATTCCTTAATTTCCTCCATAATGGATTATAGGAAACTAGATCGAAAGCCTTGGTTAGATCTAGAAAACAGGCATAAACAGGTGTTTTTCGGCTAGTATAGTACCTGACGGTCTGCTTAAGAGCTAAAATGGCATTCTCTGTTGATAGTCTGGGTTGAAAACCGAATTGAGCATCATGTAACTTAATGTATTTATTCAACTGTGTATTCAGTAGACCATCAAATACCTTAGCAATTACAGTAGCTAGTGAAATTGGTCTATAATTATTTATGTCTGAAACATCACCTGTTTTATTTTTAACAATAGGAACTACTACCGTTTTCATTAGATCACGCGGAAGATAAGAATGCCTTATACATAAATTGTAAAACATACAAAGTACTCTATTCAAATGAAACCCTGCATATTGGAGGTGTTCAATACTGAGTCCATCATGACCAGGTGATTTTCCACGAGCCATGTTTATTACGATATTTTTAGTATCACTACTTTTAATATTTTCACTTTTTCACTTTTTTTGTTCTCATTATTTTCCTCGATTTCATTTATTTGATATATGTTGTGTTTTAACTTTAAAATGTTGCATGAAATTATTCGCGATACATTTAAGATCATTTACACCATCTATACTCATAGGCAGACCAGGTCTGCTATTGAGTTTTTGAGTACTTTTCCAAAACTGACCGAAATTTTTATTACTGTAATGAGTCGCAATGATATCCATCTGTATTTTTTCCTGGTTTTTTATACACCATTTCAGGCGTGACTTAAAATATTGACGTGTATATTTCATTCTTTCAAAAATGTTTCCTGCACTTGGTTTCCCAAATAAAAGCCAAAGTTCAAAACTATGTCTATTGATTTTGATTTTGATTATGATTGATTGCATATTATACTTTATACACAAGGTAATATAAATATACTAATATACTACATACTAAAATATACTATCTTGAAATTTTTTGTAGATATTAAGATGTACATTTCTGAGGTACATATTTTGTATGTATCTCATAATGTTTAGCCAGCGTTACAAAGTGTCAGCGACTGATAACTTCGTACAACTTCATTAGAATACATCGGATAAAGAAATTTATATAAATGTAATATACATCTTCTTTATATATACATTTTTTCTGTACGTGTGTGTCACTGAACTCCTCCTAAATGGTTGGACCGATTTTGATGAAATTTTGTGTACGTGTCCCAGTGAATCCGAGAATGGTTTAAATTCACAATTGGACCCGGTAGGTGGCGCTACGGTTGACTTTTTTTTATTATCAAGGCAGGACAACGTCCACCAAGCTCGCTAGTATACATATATTAATGTTGGCGTAGTGGCTTCGCCGTTGCAATATCATTCTGATGTCAGCAGATTCCAACCCATGTACCAACGAATTCGCGTACATTTACTAATTTTAATTAATCACATTATCGGGTGACGGTGAAGGAAACATCGCTAGGAAACCTAAACCTTAGAAATGTTCTTATATTATTACTGTATGTAAGAAAACATAGAACTGTGAATTTATCAGAGTGTGAAATCGCCAATACGTCGTTAACTAGCGAGGTGTTTATGCTCATACCTTCCATTGGAAAGAGGCCTTTAGCCCTGGAGTGGTTCTCTTACAGGATGATATATATAAACCTTCCTGAACAAATGTTTTAAACAACAATGAAAACCGCATCAGAATCCGTTGCGTAGTAATTTAGAAGAACTAAGGAAACACATAGAGAGAGATGCGAAAACTGACTCTATTTTCTAATATGTATAACATTTATTTTGTTTCCTATTCCAGGTTTTCGGGCTTTCATGTTTTTATCTACTGGGCCTAACTGCCTAGCACTACTGTGTAGTCCAGACCAAACTCTCTTGGAGAGTAGTTGAGCCTGCCGAGTTGAACCGCCGCGCCGGCCGACTGCAGCGAGTACTGCGGGGCTCTGCTGACCTGCCGGTCTGGGCGGTCGCGAAATCTTCATCCATCGGTGTATTCGTGGATGCACCTCGGAGTCCTGTGTTCGGGGCCGAAACTCCCTGTAGCTAAAGCTACCTCTACTCTTCTAGTTTAAGTCTTGTGGAACCCTTTTCTATCTTTTCTTCCTTACCAAACAGCCTTAGAGATAACCTTGATTTTCCCACTCCCTGAAGATTGTTATATTTAATCATTTATTTGTTATCTTAGTTATAACTATCACTAAGATCCTATAGGATAGCTTAAGTTTAAGTTAAATAAACTATTTCACTGCAGTCCGGTGGTTTTACTTACTTCAATTTGCAGTGTTATAATCCATTCATAACAAATTCCCGTACTGTTCCTATCATATCTTTGCTGGGATTGATTTAGTTTCAAAGAATCAACTGATTGCTATGCATGCCGCCGCCAGCCCACGCTTTGCCATTGTGTTGACCGTTTTTATATGTTTACATATCATGATTATCCTTATTGGTATAGGTAGAATAGTTATTTAATATTGAAAGTATAAAATGGAAAGAAAACCATAATGCATCCAATCCTGTTTTTGTTGTTTTTCAAATAAACTTACTGATAAAATAATGTATATCAATTTCTATGATCAGGTAAATGTTTGCAGTTTGCTTCAATAATTGATAATGGGAGTGGTTGATTTATCGTAAAATGTCTGCGATCACTTGCTTTGGTTATACTTTAAGGTCCCGTACACATTATGTTAAATATAATCTATACATATAATAAAAATGTAAATCTAATATGTCTGTAATTTTAGATTTTTGTAAAAAAAAATGTTGTACATGTCTTGGAATAAGTAAAAAATACATTTCAATCATTTTTAGAAATGTCTGTTTGTTTGAACACGCATAACTGCTCGCATAACTCGAGTAACATTTAGTCTTGGTTTCATTAAAATCGGTTCACTCTATCAAGAGTTATTGTAATTTTAATGAGGACGCGACTTAAGTACGAGAGATAAGTAGATAAGTAAATAGACTTAATACATTCAGATGATTTTATAGTCACTGTTTTTTTAAATTAGGTTCCACGCAGACGGAGGCGCGGACACAGCTAGTATAAATATAAAATTTCTCTGTTTGCGTGTTCTTAATTATTATCTTTTTTTTATAGTAGCATGGCAAAATGACTGCACTGTGCCTGATGGTAAGCAGAGTACAATCCAAAAACAATGGCGACCACCGAGTGACACAGTATCCATCGCCGGTCGCCGCTGTCATGCCGGCCTGCGAAAAGCTGGATATGCACAGGTTGATCCCGAAACGCGACCCGCAGAATCGAATCACTATGACGGGCTTTTTCGCCATATACATGGTGGTTGCGACCCAGTCGGGCTGTAAAACCCTACCACCCCGCTTTCGCCATTGCCTCGTTCGTTATTCAGCAGGGTGCACCACGTGCAGGTGAGGTTGGCTTGGGTGTTTCAAGCCTTCGATGTTATTCGACACCCCTTACACCCCACGACATCCCGAAATCTTAAAATGTTTTAGTTCTCATGATTTTTTTATTCTACCTATAGATGTACCTGGATGGTTCTTTATTACAGTTGGACATGATTTCCGATAGGTGGTGCTATTGTGGAGATTCATATTTAATAATTTTTCGATCATATTTTTTAATTTTTGAAATAAAAAAATGTATATCCCAACTTTTACAGCGTCACAATATGTGACAGTGCATCGTCTACCCACGCTACGGATTGGTAATCTTTGACTAATAACCGTAAAAATTGGTACATTTATATGTAGTTTTAGGAGAATTTTCTCATGTGATCAGTCTACTTATAACTTCACAAGATGGCGCTATGTTGTATCGTATTGTTATTAAATTTTGTGTTGTAATTTCACATAAAGTATCATGTGGTTATCATTGTTACATTTAACTATAAAAAAAAACAAATAAGCCAATGTCAATAATCAAAATGCCTATATACCTATATGTACCCGCTGCAAAACTGTCGTTGTGTGTAGGGCCTTAGTGCGCGGCTTCGAATCCCTCGTAGTTTCGTCTGGCAGACGTCGTACGCGTCAATAGAATTTGCTTTAGGAATTACAGGAAATAACGTAGGCCCGACGCCAAACCGTCTCGCGGCGAGACAGACTGGGAATTAATTTAAAATAAATGGATTCGCTGTAACAGCGAAGACAAATAGAATGGTATAATAATTTGATGTTGTTTCGTGGCATATATAATAGCTTTTACCGGCGACTTTGTTCGCGTGGAATAGTTACATTGGTGCCCCGCTCCATTGGCCTTAGCGTATAGCCTTCGATAAATAAGCTGAACATCACTCTAACTCTAACAATGAAACAATTTTTGAATTCGGATCAGTACTTCCTGAGATTGGCGCGTTCAAGCAAATAAACTCTTCACCTTTATAATATTCGTATAGGTTACTAACGGGCCCGGCGGACGTTGTTCCGCCCTGAAATTTATAAAAAAACCTTGAAAATTATATATATAAACATTCCTCGAGAATCACTTTATACACTGGTAAAACTGCATGAAAATCCGTTGAGTAGTTTTAGAATTTATCGCGAACAGACAGACATACAGACATGGCAGAGGTCCTTGTTTTACAATATGTAGTTATAACAGCTATATAGTGAAAAACCGCCAGTGCTTAATAAAAGCTTACTTAATAGAATATCCACTTAATTTTTGTTAAAAAAAAAAACGGTTTTAGGCGCGTTGAATGGTTTATTTGGTAGGGTTAAATTTATGGGTTCACGTCACCTATGAGTCCGATGACGTCGACATGTTCGTGACGTATTACGCTTGTGCCATATTGTATATACTCGACTGTATCATATGTGTATTTGAGTTTCTGGATGGGTAAAATCTTGTGATTTCGCGTCACCGATAGCGTCGACATGCTCGTGACGTATCTTGCTTGCATTAGGCTAACGACGCGTAGTATAGCGTCCTGTATATCTACATGTAATATTGTGCAGCCCAATCATATGTTTGATAATTCATTCATTTATAAACTGTATAAAAATGTATATAATTTATATAGGTGGTAAAGGCACGCTGAAGCTATTACTAGTTTCAGTATAAATGTGTCGGCTCACCCATTGTAGTCCGGTGAAGCTGTTAAAACCTTGCTTGGTCAATAGCGTAGTCAGTTGGAAAAAAAAATGTCGGCTCGCCCGCGGTTCTACCGCCCGACACAAATAAACACAGACGTGAAGTAGCAGTGCTTGCATTGTTGCGTTTCGTTCGGTCAGTCAGAGCGCCGAATAACCCACCTCCTCTTCCCCGTTTCCTCTCCTCCCCAAACACAGGCTGACAACGCACTTGCAACACCTCTGATGTTACTCACCTGTTCGTTTAGTTCAGATGATATTAAAAAAAATATCGTCCGGGGTGCCATAATAAAATAGATACGAAAATCAGCCTAATATTAATAGTCGAATGGTAAAGTGTGAGTTAGAAGCAAATTCATTCCCACGTTTTGAAATGGGAAGTCCCATGTTACACACTGGTAAACCCAAAGCAATAATTGCATAGTAGAAGCAAGTAGAGCCGCGTGCAGATCTAGTATCCGCTAAGTAGCAGTTATTTAAACGAATTAGTTATGAGAGAATCTGGGGCGGGTTCACTAGTGTGTGAAATTACAAACATAACAACAGAGTGAATTATTAAAGCGGCGCGGGAGGGATTCAACCCTTTGTGTCAGTAAATATTTGATGAGACGGGGCGTGGTTAGCGCACACCCCCTTGTGGGGGTTGAACCGACTCTGACACGCCCAAGGGGTGACACCCTACTCCTCAGTACAGCGCTCGGGAGGCTGCAACGCTCACGTATGTCATAACACGCGATGTTAAAGTGCCGTTCTGAGTGAAGTGTTATGTGATTCGTTTGTTACATTTTAGATTAGTTTGTGATTTAGTGTTATTGGGGTTTGGCTCGCATGCAACAAGTAAGGATACATATTATCTATATATATAGTAAGAATGTAAATCTATTTATTATTCTTAAAACCTTTTAGATTTTTGTATAAAAGGTATAGGAAGTATAGAAATAGGAATAAGTTATAAGCATTTTAATCATTTTTAGAAATGTATCTCTGCCTGTCGGTTTGTTTGGGCACGCGTCACTCCTAAAGTACTGCGTTCATTATAAAACCTTATCATGAAAACCATAAAGCATATCTTCGTGTAACATTTAGTTTTTGTTTCATTAAATTCAGTTCAGTCTATCAAAAGTTATTGTAATTTTAATGACGACGTGACTTAAGTACGAGAGAAAAATAGATAGTATCTTGTAGGCGTGTTCGAACACCGCCTCCATTGATGTTGGTTAGACTCTCTTTAGGAGCTTTTATCACTAAAACATCGTGGTGAAGTCAGAGTATAAAGGTAGAGCCTTTTCTAATGTCCGTGTACTTAACCTAACACTCTCAAGCCTCAAAACTTACATCATTTTTTTATATCGGGTGATTTTTATGTCAGCAAGGGTTAATATCAAAATTAAAAATACTTTATTCAATTCAGGCTCTGAGAAGGCTCTCATGAACGTCAAAACCACCATCGGTTCGGACAAACAACTCACGTATCCAGAAGAACCGGGAACAAACTCGATCTGGTTTATTTTTTTATCGTACATAACGTAACATATTTTTAACACACTTTTATTAGCTTCACCTGTATGTGTGTTTGTAACCAACCCCTTTGAGCTCGATTTTGTCCTACTTTGAACGATCAGATTTAATTCAAACTTTGCACACCTGTCAAAGGTCGATGACAATGCAATAATCCGAAAAAAAAAGTTAAAAAAATTTAACTAAAAAATGAAAAATAAATAGTAGTTTAAAAAAACAGGCTTTCGCAAAAAATCCATCTAAATAACAGAAAATAAAATTTAATAAATTTGGATTAAGAATATTTTAAATTAGAAATAAATTTATATTTTTGTAAAAAGTGACAAAAATTGATAATGAAACCAGTATTTTTATTATTTTTTTTGTCACTTTTTACAAAAATATACATTTGTTTCTAATTTACACTATGAAAACGTGTTTTTTTTTCGTTTTTTTAACTATTATTTTTACGAATGTCAGTTATAGACAGATAAATTACCTTCGATTTAAGTAGATGCACAGAAAAGGGTGTCATTTCAATACATCACCAGTGTTCACATAGTGATTCACCCTATTAGCCTTTACACATTAAAGCCTGCTTGACATGGTGCTTGAACTTACTAACGTCAATAATTACTAACATATGTAAAATCTAGAAAAGATGTGAGAGATATGTGAAACGGTCCCACGGAACTCTCGTCCGTTACGATATATGGTCAGAAATTCAGCACACATACGTTTGAAGTAGGTACTGGATCATACTTATGTTATATGATTTTTTTTTCTCGAACTGACTACGCTATTGACCTAGCAAGGTCTTAACAGCTTCACCGGACTACTAAGGCGAGCGCTTAAGGCAGTCAGTCGATTTTATTTTGACAACTAGCTCAAGGGTGCGCTGCACACCTCGGCTCGGACTGTTGCCTGATTCATGCAATTCGCAACCTATCGGAGCTAACCTAAGCTTAGCTATATATTCAGATTTATATGTGTTTGAAATGTGGTTGAAACATATATGTGTACCAAGCATACATACCTCAACAACTCTTATATGTATTTTGTGTTGGATAATTTTACTAATCTGTTTCAGTTCAATAAGGGAACAACAAATATAAAAACCCTTACACTTTCATGTGTAAGCATATTTGTGCACGTGTGTGGAGGTGATATGTGTAATGTTGTCGCAGTGATGTAAGATTTTGTGTGAGTGTATCGGGCGAGCAGCGTACTCAAGGGCTCTACGCCGAGGAACCGGACCTATTATGTTATATGAGTATTTTTTTATTAACAAACCAACGTTACCGAAGAGCCTGTAAGAGACCTACTGCAAGGTCATAGGCCTGTTTCCGAATGAAGGAATGGTCATAATCACCACGCCAGTCCACGACGTATTGGCGATTTCAAACTCTGAGAAATCCACAGTTTTATATTGTTCCCACATACAGTATTACTATTTGGGATTGCGATTAAAACACCAGTTGATTGGACAGAATATAAGTTTATTTCACACACTTAGTACTTGGTTAGTTTTTTCCACAGTTTGTACAAACACTATAATAAGTTTTGTTTGTTTGTATCAACTACAAGAACATTTCTCAGGTTCAGGTTTCCTCACAATGTTTCACCTTCATAGAGAGCCGATACTGTTACCAATTGAAATTATTAATAATCATTGGTACACGCTGGGGTTCGATTCTGTGGACATCGAATTGATATTCCACCGGTCAGACCACTAGACCACGATGACTTAAATCTATATAGTTCCTGTCGCAACATATTAATACTAAACACTATCAGGGTTATCAGATCGAAGAAACATCCTCACACACCCCCGATACTCTCTTCCTGGTACACTCACAAGAAGAGACAAAAGCCCTGATAAACAAGGGCTCGGGGCAGGGGAAGGATCGCGCCTCCTGACAGTCCACGAATCTCAGGGATTGATCTTCGGTAGCGATCTTGCAAACAAAGAGTAGCGAGATGCAAATCCAGCAACACCTGTGTCTACTATACCGACGTGACTGACGACACGATTATTAAGTACATCTTCCGTGGACGCTCCGGCGCGAGATATTGTGGATTATTATATCAAAATAGCTATAAAAGATGCTAATGAAGCCGCCATAAAGGCAATAACCTCAATTAAAAAACCTATATAATGTAGTTAAGTAAAATGATAACAATAGTTCCCCAGATTTAAAACAATTTTTAAGATGTTTAATAAAATAAACGAAAGCAGAAAAAAAATGCGGACTGAGAGGCTGTAGAATAAAAAAAAGTGCGGATCGAGAGGCTGTAGAATAAAAAAAAGTGCGGATCGAGAGGCTGTAGAATAAAAAAATGCGGACCGAGAGGCTGTAGAATAAAATAAAGTGCAGACCGAGAGGCTGTAGAATAAAAAAAAGTTGTGTCGAAGTGAAAACTCAAAACAATGTATTAACTGTGTTCTTTTTTCAATTTTGAAATGTATTAATTAAATTTCACGGCTTTTGTCACTTCGAAGAATAATTATATACAGTTTATTAGTTAATCAAACATATGATAGGCTGCACAATCTCAATTCAAAATATCAATATTAGACGTATCTACAGAGGCTGCTTTTACTACGCGTCGCGTAGTAGCATGTCATGACGCGAAATTATAAATTTATCTCCTGCTAAAAAAATATATAGATTTAGATATTGAGTGAATTCAGACATGCTCTTTAAAGTCAATGTTTTAAATAGGAGATGAACAGAAGGGGTAAGCTAGTGAGGTAATTTATCCATATAAAATAAATAATTATATTGTGGACTGTCGACAGCTTACATTCTGAACTTTAACATAAATATTCGTGGTGGCAGCAAAAGACTGTTTTATCTCCATTTTTCTAATAACGAGTTTTCGAGTTTTCTCATGAAAGCAAATTAAGGTTGCGAGAAATATACGTCCAATTCGACAGCTACTTCAATATGAACAAAACTACGAAAATACATATAATAGTGGAAGCTATTTCGCACTATAATATGTAATGATGGATATCTGCAATGTAATGACTTCTCCAATCAACGACAATACGTGACTGTTGTTCTCTTTTTGATTTAAACGTCGGGAAAAACTTAATCTCCGAAGATATTTAATAAAGTAAAATGAAAAAGTCGATGTTTTTTTAAAACGTCATTATTTTATTTTATTAAAATTTATTTAAAACTGCATTAATTCAGATTTATGCCATTTTATCGAAAAAACTGTACGTATGTTTTTCCGATAGCTTTTTTTTTTTTTTTTTCGAACTGACTACGCTATTGACCAAGCAAGGTCTTAACAGCTTCACCGGACTACTAAGGCGAGCGCTTAAGGCACTCAGCCGATTTTACTTTGACAACTAGCTCAAGGGTGCGCGGCACACCTCGGCTTTGGCTGTTGCCTGATACAAGCAATTCGCGACCTATCTGAGCTAACCTAAGCTAAGCTAAACTATTCATACATATACGAGTTGTTGAAACATATATGTGTACCAAGCATACATACCTCAACAACTCCTATATATATTTCGTATCGGATAATATTCTAAACTATTTCAGTTTGATAAGGGAAAAAAATAAAACCCTTCCACCTGCATGTGTAAGCGTGTATGCGTGCACGTGTGTGGAGGTGATATGTGTAACGTTGTCGCAGTGATGTAAGATTTTGTGTGAGTGTATCGCGCGAGCAGCGTCCTCAAGGGCTCCACGCCGAGGGAACGGACCTAGGTTTTTCCGATAGCATTGCGACTTGATTTAGACTTATGTTAATTATTGTAGTGCATTATGCTGTTACTCTCTGTGTAATAAAATTATTTTATTTAAAAAAGTGACTTTGTTATATTTTCTTACCAATTCGACCAATTAGCAATATAATTACGCTGCTGATCCCCACTTTTGGAGTTGACTGAAAGCGTTTCATTTACTTTTAAGATATATTTTAGTGGAACGTGTAAGCATGGTCATCTTTTAAACGTATTTATGAGTTACTTCTTTTTTGGTTAAAGGTGTATGTATCGCTCATACAATTATATCTCACACTAGCTTCTGCCCGTGACTTCGTCCGCATGGAATAGATACTTTGGGCAGACTAACACGCAGCGGAAGCTCTCAAAAGCAAAAAAAATAACGATTTTGAAACATTGTTCATTGGTGCTCCGCTTCCTTCCGCTAACTTTCCTCGATAATTGAACTCTCTAACGCTGAAAGAATTTAAATAAAGTAGATTGACTTGGCAATCGCACTAAACAATCTTATTTAATATAATATGTGTTACTTGTGAGATACACTGTTTTCATATGATGGTCAAGTTAATCTATTTTATTTAAAACATAAAGGTTTTGAATATTGATATGGTCACTATAAGATGTTGTTAGGTTAGCTAATTACGTAATAACTTAAGACAGAAGATCCCTTAAGGGGCCATCTATAAATTACGTCACACGATTTTCATGGTTTTTTGACCCCTCCCCCGTCCTTGTCACAGCTGGTCACATTTCTGAGACTCCCCCCTCCCTAGTGTGACATCACATATTTTGCAATTTTACATTTAGATATTATTGAATTCAAACAGTAAAGTCGAAATTAGTTTTATATCCATTTAAATTGTTTTCGAATAAAAATTAGTATCAAGTCAAACATTTGAAGAAATAAACAAAACAAAAAGCTATTACTTTATTAATTAAAGAAAACAATCATCTTGAGTCCATGTACTTTGAAACCACTCCATTGAATTATTTATAACTTTCATAGCAATTACTTCGTTCTCGTTTGAACATTCGTTGTGTCAACATCTATTTCATCCAACCATACAGCATCACCATCATCATCCAAACAAAGAATTTCTCTGGCACGTCTAGCAGCAATTCTTTGAGGACGCATCGTCGCGATGGGCATAACTTCTTGTCGATTTTTATATGATCGCTTGTGTTGATTAGTGGCCTTGTATGATGCAAGATATAGACCACAGATGCCACATGATCGCTTAAACAAGTATGTATGGGGTAATAGCTATCATATGGAACTTGCTTCAAATGTGAGGACGCTCGAAGATCCGAAACTAGATGAAGTAACAGTGGAGCGAATTTACCGTTGGCGTCATCTTTTTCTACGGTCTGCATCACTGAAAATTGCATTTTATTAATTGCAATTATGACTTCTAGGATACCGGACTGGTTTTCTTCTACTCTAGGCCGACAAACAGAATCTCGAATTTTTAGAGCTGCTGCAAAGTCGGCATTACTTTCACAAAGCCCTAAATTTTTTTATGTTTTCTAGTCACTCCTTTTTTTTTGTCGCGATAACATATTTTATAATAATTCATTGGTTCACTAGATAATAAATTAAGTTAAACATTGTTTTCTCATATCTGCCTCCGTCGTCTAATAGCGACGAGGTTGTGGGTTCGATCCCCAAACGACATACTTTTATGTGATGATCATGTGTTTGTCCGGAGTTGGGTGATTGTCATACATTCCAGCTGTGACATGTCATCATTCAGAATTCAAAACACAAATATAAAACAAATAAGTACATAAATATTTCCAAAAAAATAGTTCTTAATTTGGATACTAGACGTACTAGATGGCGCCGTGTGACTGTGGTGGAATATTTTATTTAATGTTAGGCAACAACAACATATGTACCCAAACTGCTAAAAGTCTTGTTTTATAAAAATCATAACTAATAAAAGTAGCACAAACACACAAACCCGATACAGCTATTTATATAATTATCTGTCCCTGTGCGGGAATCGAACAGCAGACCTTGCGTCATTAGGGGAATATAAAAATTTATATACTTATCGAGTTAAGGTGATAATTTTCAAGATCGGCAACATAACAGCGACGCACCTGGTGTTACAGTTGTCAATAGGTGATGGTAACCATTTAACATCAGATGGGCCGTCTGCCTGTTTGCTGCTCCTTGGCATAAAAAAATAAAAATATCAGAATTAAGATACTTAATCTTTATCTAAAGTCAATAACAATTATTACGTGCACTTAAAAAATAATCGAATAAGATCTCTTATCTTTTCCACCCTGTGTACATATTTAGTGTTCTGCGGAACGATCTAGCAATACTTAGCCAGTTATTAGTTGGGTAACTATAACAAAATTCGAACTTACTTTTACGTACTCGGACTCCAGTTGTATTCTTGAGTTTGACGACATAGCAATTTTCGAAAAAAATTCATGAGTGTTGCTTTTTGTTTCATAATTTTTATTTGCAATTCCTCCACTTTACCTTCCATATTCACTTGACGTCACAAAATTTAGGATCCTCCTACCCCTTGTCACACAATGTCACACTTCGTCAACCCCCTTCCTCTCCCTTAACGTGTGACGTAATTTATGGACGGTCCCTAAGTAGGGACTTAATAAATTAACCTAAGTAACTAGTAGGTGGTAGAGCCACGCTGAAGCTATTACTGGTTTCAGCATTAATCGGTCAGCTCGTCCGGGGTAGTACCACCCGACACACAGAAACACCGTTCCGTTTCGTTCGGTCAGTGAGAGCGCCGGAGGCCCATCTCCTCTTCCCCCCCCTACTCCCCCCTCCCCACTCCTCCCTCCCCCCAAACACAGACTGGCAACGCACTTGCGACACCCCTGGTGTTGCTAGTGTCTATGGACGGCAAATTTTCAAAAAAAAGTATTAACCGACTTCAATATCAATCAAAAACCCATAAGGCACTAAAAAGCGGAAAATAAATAGTTTATCAAATTAACCAAATTAAATAAAACATATGAATATGTGTGCTACCTAGAGATGTATTGGAAGTCGGTGCCAACCAAACCGAAAATCATATCATCTACAGGTACAAAGTTTAAGTCCACTCTCGCGTCTCTGTAATACAAAAATTTTGGTTGGTACCGACTTCCAGTACATCTCTAGGTAGCACACATATTCATATGTTTTATTTCATTTGGTTAATTTGATAAACTATTTATTTTCCGCTTTTTAGTGCCTTATGGGTTTTTGATTGATATTGAAGTCGGTTAATACTTTTTTTTGAAAATTTACTTTATTTTTCCATTTTTAGTGTACATAAATATATTTTACTAGCAGTGCCCGCGAACTCCGTTCCGCCTTAAGTATATTAAAATACGCGCATTATTGCGGTATGGTATCTATCGGTATGGTATGCGATATGGTTTCAATTGGTTGTACAATAAGTAACGTTTGGTACGATAGTTTCTACCACCAACTCGGCTACCATCGCTTCACACATTATACACCTTAAGTAATGTAATTACAATGCTTGCGTCATGTTGCAACACAGCAACGAACATAAGCACAATAGGGTCCTAAGAATTGAAGAGTTTTTTTTTTATAATATTGGTGGCAAACGAACATACGGGTCACCTGATGGTAAGTGATCACGACTGCCCATGGACAATTGCGACACGAGAGGAAACACAGATGCGTTGCCGCTTAAGAAAGGAGTAGGCTCGTTTCTTGAAAGTTTTCTTACTTTGTCACGGATCCCATAATCAGAACCTAACCAAACTCTCATCAAACTACCCTTGAAGTACATCCTTTTCAATAAAAAATGAATCATCGAAATCGGTTAGCGTAATATTGAGTTATTCGTCTATTTGTCGTGTACACACTTAATGCAAATTTAAAACTTATACGGTTTTGCACTGGATGCCGTTGTCGGAACTTTACCAAATTGAAATGGGACCACACTGGAAGCACCAGCTTTCAAATAAAAAAAAAAAATCAAAATCAGTTCACCCAGTCCAAAGTTATGAGGTAACAAACATAAAAAAAAAAATACTGACGAATTGATAACCTCCTCCTTTTTTTGAAGTCGGTTAAAAAAAATACATGGGTCGCACAACTTTTTAAAAGTTGATAGCGAACGACTCGTTTATTAAGTTAAATAGCATTGTCGAGCTGCATGTCGATCGAATACAAATAAGGATGTATCTTAAACATGGCTGACTGTCGTTTTAAATATCACAGCATGTTTCGAGATCCAAATATGTACATTCAAATTTCATGTATATTCATACACATTCAGAAGTAAAACTTTAGGCCGACCGTGTGACCCGAATATCGCAAAAAGGGTGGGGTGTAAGGGGTGTCGAATAACATCATAAGACTTGAGACACCCAAACCAACCTCACCTACATACACGTGGTGCGCCCTGCTGAATAACGAACGAGGCAATGGCGAAAGCGGGGTGGTAGGGTTCTACAGGCTGACTGGATCGCAACTACCATGTATATGGCGAAAAAGCCCGTCATAGTGATTCGCTTCTGCGGGTCGCGTTTCGTTATCAGCCTGTGCATATCCAGCTTTTCGCAGGCCGGCATGACAGCGGCGACTTACTATCAGTTGTAGTGCAGTAATTTTGCCGTGCTACAATAAAAAAAAAATAATATACAATTTTCGTGTTAGTAATGTTTCAAATCTGTCACGTTTCTGCCTAAAAGATTACCGATAAAGTGAGTTTGATCGTACGTCACTCGCAACGACAAATTATTAACGTCTTCATTCCATTATCTGTCAATCTGACGAAATGAAAATCTCTTTCGCTCTGTAATCTGTTTAAACGGCTCAAAGAAGTTGGTTACCGCGGCGCAAAGTTACATTTAACTCTATACAAAAACAATATCATCTTTATTGCGAATAGGTATGGTTGAGTTTTGCGTATAAAATACTTTATAGGGCGCATGGTTAAGTTTGTATAATTTTAAGGTGGTCGGTAACATTTTTGACTTACGCCGCAGGAGGTCCCCCGAAGCGCGCGGGAGGGACGCCATCTGTTATCGACTTTGCGGAACTAGTTTCCTTTAATAAGACTAGTTGAAGTTTGTCGCTTCGTTCGTATAAATTTGTTTCTATTCTTTCGCGAATGCTACCGCTACGTGTCCAGGTTTTTCCTTATAATATTTTAATAATAGTTTATAATAATATACCAAAAAAAATATACGCGGGCCCATAGTTAGGTAACTGTGTCGTTTTGAATTATCATAAAGATATATCAATCACTCAACATTTCTTATTTGATTTTGTGTTTAAAATCCAAGGTCCAATGCTAATGAAATTAAAATGAGAGCCACTTGAAAAAGAACATCAGTCATATTTTCAACAGACTGACATTTGGAAAATAAATTATCCCAGGAAATATCACTCAATTCACTAATTATTTTCTCGTAATCTGCTTTGAAAAAGCAGAATCTTTCGTTATTATTTGAACGTAATGCATTCTCACTCGAAATCGGAAACCTAAATTGTAATGGAGGATGTAAATGATCTACTTTGGATAACGGTGTTGTGCTCATACCTAGATTATTCACACAGTTAGTACTAAGAACAAGATCTAAAATTTTATTTTTATTATTAGGGATATGATTGTATTGATTCAATCCGCTAAAAGCCATAAAATTCAAAAATATATCAGCAAACTGACCTCCTGTTGATTCACTTTGTAGTGCTGACATATCTGTGATTTTTGACCACAAAATACTACTCAAATTAAAGTCACCGACAACAAGAAATTTGGTACGATGGCATTCTATAATATGACTAGCAGTGTCTACAAAATGTTTCAAAATGTGGTGTTGCATGGGTGGAGGCAAGTAAGCAGTACAGATATATAAAAATTCAGGGTGGCCGTTACATTTTGTTTCTATTGAAACCCAGAGATCTTCACAATTCGACTCAAAATTGCTTAATCTAATATCATGCACTTCCTTAACATATAGCCCTTGTAAATGAAACATTACATTATAAATTTTATAATCAAATACGTTTAGTTGTACAAAGTCGGTAGTCAAGTTTAGTTGGCGGATTGCGAGTACCGGGTTCAGAGCTGCCCCGCGGCGATTCGTGTCTGATTGCTTCATCACCGAGCCGGCAGGGAGACAGACCGTCTCAATTATCAACCAATTTAACTGTTAAACCATCAGTTTTGTATATTCTGATCGCTAATATTTTCATTAAGAGTCACTTGTGTTTCTGAGAGAATGAACCATTCATTTGGATAATGTTAATAATTTCGTATTTATGTTTTTATTTTATATTTGGCAACCGATCTTCCAGATTATTACTGCCATTTTCGAGTAGGTTGTATTTGTATTATGATATTACAGGTTTCTTGCGATCATTTTAGTGTTCTAACAAGATGGTGGCCCTCTTTTTAGAAGTTCCCAGGAAGTTTTTGTGGCAAGTCGGTATCCATGCTCTGGATTATACGATTATGAATAAAATATAAAATCCACGACATGATATTCCAAAATTCCGCCAAAAGACTATACTTGTGTTTTAGTAAGTTATATTATTTGTATAGAAAAAAAAACTTAACAGACAATTTCTACTTTCATAGTGATATTATCTCAATCTCATCCTTATTAAATATTGTATTAGATTTAAAACTTAACTTACGGTGGATATATAAACGAAAATAAGTGCATATAACAGAGAGCGACATATTTTATAGGTATAAAAGGGTTCTCTTGAGCAATAGTGGACATCATTGTCATTAATCGGGCAATTAATTATTTTTCCTATTTGTTTTTGTGATACCTAGAGTAGAAGAAAAGTAAAGACGGAATGGTACTGATGATCTTACCCAGCGGCTTTACCGTGAGAGGAATACCCGAGCGCGTGTTTCACTAATGTTAATTTAATTAACTGTGACTTTACCTTGTGGTATACTTAAACCCATTAATTGGTAATTAATAATCGTTTATAATTAATAATCTTTAGATCATAGGTTCCCAAAGTGGTATATATTGGCCCCTGGGGGTCGATTTCGAACTTCAAGGGGTTCATGCTAGCGAAAACAGATTCTGGAGGTCGACGAGCTGCAAATGGGAGATCGAAAATAGTGAATTTCATTTAAGTCGTGAAAGAAAATTTTAACTTTCTATAAATACAATAATAAAATACGAAGATGCGTTTGCACTTCAATAATATTTCTTAACAATAGACATCATATATATTAATACGTGAAGCCCAAACTTTGTATCACTTTTTGAGAGAAATGCGCGAACGGATGAACGTGAAACTTGGCATAGTTAAAGTTTATATGGAGGAGAAGTGCAGAAAGCTATTTTTTTATACAAAACGTATTAAAAATACATTAAATTAATTAAAATATGCATTACTCACACTACTGCTTCAATTTTACACAACATACACAATACACAAATACAAAATACACACACACATTTTGACATCTGTCAATAAGGGATTTCAAAAAAGGTTGTGAAGGAGGTTGCTATGCTCGACTGTATGTATTATTTTACTCTTACGTTCCAATTACCCTTTTTCATTCTACATTCAACAATGATATTATAACGCCCACTAGTATAGCTAAATACTTCTAAAACATAAGTGTTTATTGAATTTGATGAACATATGGAGCTAGATCCAGACAATATCACGATTACATCAATCAGAAGAAAATTCGTTATCGATGATGAGATAAACGTATATAGTTATGTTATAAGTACTTTTGTTGAAATTTAATTTGAATGAAAACATTGAAATTTTATGACTTCCATAGTAGAGAATCATTTTATTTACAACTAGCTATGTCTGCGACTCCGTTCGCGTGGAACCTAATGTAAAGAAACAGTGAGTAATAAAATCATCTGAATGTTCATTTACTTATCTACGTTTCTCTCGTACTTAAGTCGCGTCCTCATTAAAATTACAATAACTTTTAATAGAATGAACTGATTTTAATGAAACCAATACTAAATGTTACTCGAGGACATGCATTATAATTTTCTTGGTGAGGTTTTATCGTGAACGCAGTTCTTTAGCAGTGATGCGTGTCCAAACAAACCGACAAACAGATATTTCCAAAAATGATTGAAATGTATTTTATTATTTATTCCAAGACACGTGCAACAAGGTTCTTTTTACAAAAATCTAAAAAGTACATACACGTTAAACTTACATACTTATTATATCTATAGATACCTTATTACATATTAGATTTCATTTAGCAAGCTTTTTGATTGGATTCAAAGCTATTCAAAAGGTCTAGTCTACCCAATACAGTAAAAATTGGTAAGGGGTCTACGAGATAGAACGTTTGAGAACTTTAGATTTATGTAATCTAATAAATGTAGGTAGGAGTCACTAGGGTTGACACTTGTATCAGGGTGTTTTTTCTATACATGAACGTTTTACCAACTCTTTTAAAAACTCCACGATACGGCAACAGTGCTATCTAGCAACACTTTTAATATTGGAAAAACCTTTCTGATTGAATCTTAAGAATAAGGGTGTGAGTTCACAGGTGATAGAAGTGAAACTTAGTATTCTGATTAATTTTGAATGAGAAATATATAAACATAATAATAATATTGTAATATATATGCATAGTGTCAATATTACACAACACAGACTATTTTTTTTTAATGCGCGATAATCACTACGATCCAACAGAAAGTAATGTTCCATAGATTTCAGTGTTTCTCTCTCCCTCTCCACCTCATTGTATATATTTCGAGTACATTAAGAATACACTATCTCATCATCTCGCAGCCTAAAATATTAATTATAATATTTGAATGTTCGAAGTCAATGTGTACATAATTAACAGTAATATTGGTATCTGCACTGGTTACAAACCGTATCGCAGATATCACAATTTCATATCATGAGAACTAAAACAAACATTCACTTAAAAATATGTAATAAATAAAAATATAAAAACTTAATTTGAATTAACATCTAAAATCATCATCATCATCATTAAAATCTATATATACATCTATAGTGATCTCTATTACGTTATACAATCTCGTTTAATAAAATCCAATACACAGCGTCCCAAAAGAAGTTATATTTCAAAGCGTCTGTGTTTAGGTTTTTTACTATCAAATGATACTGCTACAGTTGAAATTGATAGCATTATACTCAGAATAGCTGTGAAAACCCTAATATAATCCAAGAATATAGAATGACAGACGGCGTGTGTGACCCTATGCAACTCCGAGACGTAATTTCCAATCAATTAATTGTATTATTGTTTGGGTATTTTAAAGCATGACAATTATTATACCTCAACAACGGCTATATTACTAGATTTAGCTATAAACTCGCATGATGTTAGTACCAGGAAGAAACATAAATGGATCATGTTTCATACTCAGTAATACCAGTAACAGATTTTTAGGTTAAAATAGTGTTAGGTTTTACAAAAAATCCCCAAAGCACATTACCAATTTTCCACATAAGTTCAAACATCACGTTACCAGAGCGAGTTGAACGCTCTTATCGATGAGTGGGTTGTGTGTTCGAACCGGTGGTAGTTTTGATATTCACAGGCGCCTTCTCATGGCCTAAACTGAATAATATATTATTCATTTTGATGAGCTGTGTCAGTGCAGTGGTTGTAGTGGGGTCATCGACGTGTGGTGACACTAATTGCGCCGCAGTTTGCTAAAGAGATAATTGTTATCATAATGAATCATAATGTAATGTATATATTTTAAATTTTATTTTTGGCAACCAAACTTCTAGTATATTATTACTGTCATTATCGAGTAGGTTATGAAGTTAGAACGTTCCAGGGAGTTTTTTTGGCTAGTCAAAATCCATGCTCCACGGTATTATTTCCCATTCACTTCACTTGCGCACAATAACCGAATTATATTACGTAAAACACCACCAATATTACAAAATATAGAGCTGAATAACACAAGGTTATGAATAAAATATAAAGTCCACTACATGGCATTATCTATGATCAAGATCCCGTCAAAATTTCAACGTAATGTATTATACCTACGCAATTGATAACAAATTATTCAAGAAAATCATTATTCGTTATTATTATTGAGAATGACAATGACAATAATCAACAGGTGTGAAAGGGAGGACATTTTAAGTGTGAGTACACTTGAAGTCTATTTATTTTAGGATCGTCAACATGACAATACATTAGTGAGTATATACAAAGTAGGACTATTGTAACACATTATACATGTAGTCATATTTACAGACAACCACGGCATGCTCCAACAATAAATTTAATATTAATAAAACTAAATATTAAACTATTTTACATATAAAAAAAAATTATATGATAATACAAAAACGAGAAGATTGAAACAGAAAGAGAAATATAGGATATACTGAAAAAAAAAAAAATTATAACTGTGTTTTGTGAAGAGACTGATATGTCTCTATCGTTGTTTTGAAATGATTTCGTTTAGTTGAGAAAATGTCGCATGTTTTATGGAGTGAGTTATATGACCTAGATATTCTGTTGACCGGAGAGTAAAAGCCTAAATTAATACATGAATGAGAAATATAAAATGGAACGAATTTATTAGATAATTTAGAAGTCGCAATAGGAATAATGAATAAATTAACAATATTAACACAACAACATAATTCATTGTAGTTATTCTCCTCGTCTATGGTCTATGTCACTAATACAGTGACACTGGCCGCGGCTGCCGCATTATGAACAAATTTAGCGCAAAAGTAATAATATCGTCGTTTTATTTTTTATTTTTAATGAAAACCGTTTATGAACTTTGATTTATGTTATAATTATGACACCTGTGATTTATATCTTTTTGTAATATTCCATAGTTAACAAAAACAGCTTAGTTGATTCTTGTTGTATGGAGGATGAACTTCAGTTAGACTTTTCATCTCTTCATCTTAACAGTTCTAGAAATGAAACTTTCAAAGATTGACAGGTCCCGTTGTAGACCAGTTCACCAGTATATTGCTGTTTCCCGGCGCGTCGCTTTTCTTATTTTATAAGCACTCGAATTTACAACAGAATCAAATACATTAAATTAAATTCAAAATAAATTAATCTACTTTGGAATGTATTTAAAAACTATGAGACTTAATATAACCTTACATATTATTAGTGATTAGTGTGTTTTGGAACGTTATATAATGTATAAAACAAGTTATGAGATTAAAAGTAAATGACAGAAAATCATAGTCAGTACATTGTGTTGCAATAATCTATGTAAACAATTAAATAATGACCAACATAGTGCAATAAACAAGTGTGTAGACTATAAATGACTGAAGATATAGTCATTTTAACTTTAATATTTCAAACACAGCGTCCTCTTTTTTATGTAACAAAGCAAACTAAAAATATTAAATGAGACATGCAAAACATTAATTTTAATTGTATTAAATACTTTTATCATAACAAGTAAATATACTAGCGTTGAGTGAGCGAAATTTAATTGCAAATCTTTATTTTAATTTATTCATTATTTTATCATATTAGTGTCTTGTGATAATTTCAATGTTCTAACAAGATGGCCACCATCTCCAGGTATCTTCAGATCCATTTTCCAGGGAGTTTTTGAGCCTAGTCAGAATCCATGCTCCGTGTTGTTACTTCACATCCACTGCACTTGTCAATAATAACCGAACGATATATATTTTTTTATGTCATAGATGGCAAACGAACAGGAGGGTCACCTGATGTTAAGTGATCACCACCGTCCATGGACACTAACAACACCAGAGAAGTCGCAAGTGCGTTGCCACCCTTTGGGGGAAGGGTTAGGGGAGGGAGAGGGAGAGGAGAGGGGAGGTGGGCCTCCGGCGCTCTCACTGACCGAACGTAACGCAACATGCATTGCGCTGTTACTTCACGTCGGTTTTTCTGTGAGAGGGTGGTACTACCCCGGACGAGCCGACCCATTCATGCTGAAACAAGTAATAGTTTCAACGTGGTTCTACCACCATTAAAATTACCATTACCATTACCTAAAACACCACTAATATTACAAAATATACCTGTAGTCCGGTGAAGCTGTTAAGACCTTGCTTAGTCAATAACGTAGTAAGTTCGAAAAAAAAAAATAAAGTCAAATAACACATAATTATGAATAAAATATAAAATCCGCTATATAACGGATTAAAAATCCTGCCAAAAACTCAAAAATTAGAACGGTACTGACATTCTTTTGTCAAAGATATTTTTTACTCTGTGCGACTATTTGTCCACAGACTAACACGTTTCTGACATTGGCATATTCTGTATTCCACTCTGGAAGAGATTTTTCTTTATTTCAGCGGGTTTAAGCGTACATAATGAGTTTTGTTTTATACTTTTGTAACGCGTAGGATAAATATATTTTTACCTGTCAGTAATTCATTTCCATATTAACTTTAATTATCCTAAATCTTACGCTGCTCCGTGTGCGCACGGTGCTTAAAATGGGTACAAGGTAATCTCATTCTAGTACTAGTATAAATATAGATCATTTTTAAGTAATAAATCTATACTTAATATTATAAAGCTAGAAGGTTTGTTTGTTTGTTTGATTGAAAGCGCTAATCTCAGGAACTACTGTTTTGATATGAAAATTTCTTTCAGTGTTATATAACTCATTTATCAAGGAAGGCTACTATCATCAAGCTAGGCCCAATAGGAGCGGAGCACCATAGAAAAATGTTTCAAAATCGTTTTTATTGACCCTTTTCAGAGTTTCCGCTGCGTGGAACTATCGTGTAAGTGGTAACTATTCCACGCGGACGAAGTCACAGGGAGAAGCTAGTTATTAATATAAGTCATACCTACCATATTATACCAACTTTTGCTGTTTGTACACATTTTTATTATTATTATCATCACTACCTACATATTACAAAACAAAGTCCTCTGGCACGTCTCTCTATCTGTTCTGGCTCTGTACACTCGTCTTGACTATTGTTTCTATTGGTTAATTGGATAGTGTCACCGCAGGAGTGTGCCTTCCGAGTGACGTCACTCTGGGAGGGACGCTGCCCGTCGCGATCACTCCACAGGTGGCCCGCGCGGTCGGCCCCTCGCAAATGAAGATAGCTGTACGACTGTACAAATATGTGAAATCGGTATAAAATGAAAATAGGTACACTATAAGCCATCGTAAGGGTAAGCAATAAAAAATCAAAATTAGGATTTCATTTGGACACGAATAAAAAAAGTAGAGGCAGTCATAAGTACTGCCGATAGAAGTGAAAACTCAAAACGATGGAATAAATGTATCCTCTTTTGAATTTTCATTTTAATTATAGTATGACTAACAATATTTAAATTTCAGATTTTCTTTACTGAGATTTTTAACATTAATGTGGTTTTCATATGTATTGGCACTCAGAACAATAACTATATACATTTTTATAAAGGCTATTAATCAATCAAACGTATGATGAGCTGTAAAATATCAATATTACGTGTATACCACGCGTCGCTAGTCGCAAGGCCGGTAATGTTAACGTAGCATGTCATGACGCGAAAATATAATTTTATCTTCTACCAAAAATACCGCCCAACGCGCCTAAAGAAAGTTTCACTTTAGAAAAGTTTGAGAGATTGATTTCTGAGTAATCGATCTACTAGGCCTTCCTTTCTTATCAAGAATCGATTCCAGACACTACGATTCGGATAGATTTAAAAATCGATTTTGTTGCTAAGAATCGCCATCCCTAATTTGTGTACAAAGTACATAGTACAGGATGATTTGAACAATTGACTTGTAAACTAATCTGAACCAATCGGGATAACAATCGGGGGTTTGAAATAGCGAGTTTGAATAAATGATGTGAGCTAATGCGACGAGTCCCGCGGGATTCACTATACTTTGTTGCACCCCGAATCCCTAAGGCCTTTTAGCGAACAAACAAATACTTAATATCTACTAATAAAATGTGTAGCACATACATATCTATTCGGTAGGATGAGATAGTTAAAATGTATGTTTGAAGTTCTCGTAAGTTTTTCTCGATTTTGTTTGAGCTTTTGGCAAGATCTTCGAATGTCATTTGATGGATTTGATTTTAATGGATTTTATGGTTTATTCTTAATCTTGTGTTATTGCACTCTATACACTGTAATATTGGTGGTGTTTTACCTAATATAGTTCGGTTATTGTGCACATGTAGAGTGGACGGGAATACCACGGATAATGGATTCTTACTTGCCACAAAAACTAACTGGAAAGTTATAACAACGGAGCTGCCATCTTGTTAGTTCATTGAAATGATCGCAAGAAATGTGTATTAGCATTACGTATATACTCGACAATGGCAGTAATAATCTACTAGAACATCGGTTGACAGAAGTAAAATAAAAAATAAGGCGGTTGAAATATATGTTTCAAGGGGTCTTAAATTTTTCTCAATCTGCGATAGTGTGTGTATGTTGATGATAAGCATCGATATTATTATATAGATGTGTTTGTGCAGTGTGTGGTGTAATTAGATTGCATAAGAATGAATATATCAGAGGAAGTTTGAAAATAGCATCAGTGACAGAGAAGTTGAGGAGCAATAGGTTAGCATGGTACGGGCATGTCATTAGGAGAGGTGAAAACCATATAACCAGAAACAGTTTTGAGTATGATGGTGGATGGTGATAGCAGTAGAGGAAGACCGATATGGATAGACTGTGTGAAAAATGATATACGTATAAAAGATGTGAATACAGAGATGATATCTGACAGGGGAGAGTGGAAAAGGAAAACATGTTGTGCCAATACTACTTAGGTGGAATAATGGTAAGAAGAAGAAGTTTGACTTAGAGAATGATACAATGAATCGATTCATTATTTAATAACGATTAGAAATTTATGGATAATCGATTCCAAATCGCCATACTTACTTTTATGTGTTTCATAAAGTTTAACCAGCGTTACCAATCTAAGCGTCCCAAAAATATTATTTAGGACTTTTGATTACAATACATCAAAGTTTTTCTTCTTTATATAAATAAAGTATACATGCTATTATACATATAAACACAATCAAAATCCGTAACGTAGTTAAAAATAAATACGGCAACACACAGAAAGACCAGAAAAGCGGCTATGTTTTTATAATAACAAACTAGCTATGCCCGCGACTTCATCCAAGTGGACAATAATGTAAAAAATCAGTGACTAATAAAATCATTTGAATATATTAAGTCCATTTACTTCTAGTATTCTCTCGACTTAAGTCGTGTTGTCATTATAATTACAATAACTTTTGAGAGAGTGAACCGATTTTAATGAAACCAAGACTTAATGTTACTCGAGGATATGTTTTATGATTTTCTTTTTGAGGTGGGGTTTTATCGTGAACGCACTACTTTAGCATTGATACGTGTTCATGTAAACAGAGAGACAGACATTTCTAAAAATGATTGAAATGTATTTTATTAGTTATTCCTAGACACCTGCAACAATTTTTTTTCATAAAAATCGTAAAAGTAGACACCTATATAATTACATTCATATGTATAGAAGATGACTATTCCACATCCTTTATTTCTTCTGCGACATAACTCCGTATTTAACAAATTAAACTCAAAAACAAGTAACAGCTCAACAAACAATTGTTACATCTTTACAGATTCCTTAATTATAAAACCGTGAATATAGAAGTGATAAGGGTGAATGAAGAGTCCATGAGGGGTTGTAATGTATACTTAGGGATCGCCGGCGTTCGAGCGAGCCCGCGGCCTGACCCTAGTTAATCCTCTTAGTTAACTATTTGAGTCCATTGTTGATACAGTACTAGTCGCGCAATCCGGAGTCGTGCGTCATTTTATGTTTAATTTTTTTTTGTCATAAGGAGGCAAACGAACAGGTGGGTCATCTGATGTTAAGTGATCACCACCGTCCATAGACACTAGCAACACCAGGGGAATGGCAATTGCGTTGCCAGCCTGTGTATGGGGGAGGGGTCGGGAAAGGAGAAAGGGGAAGGGAAAGGGAGAAAGGAGGTGGGCCTCCGGCGCTCTCACTGACCGAACGAAACGCAACAATGCAAGCACTGTTACTTCACATCGGTGTGCTGCATAGAATTATGAAACCGCTTTAACTACGCGCGGGTTTGTTACTCTATGGTGTGCTGTGTGTCGGGAGGTAGTACCCCGGGCGAGCCGACCCATTCATGCTGAAATTAGTAATAGCTACAGCGTGGCTCTACCATCATTAAATATGTCATTGTCAGCGTCCTTTCTTATTGTATTGTCTTAACACAAATGAAGTTACGTTAGTTAATCGAGTTTAGAAATTGGACGTGATGGAAAAGTATTGGGATTTAATCCAGAACCATTTTCTTCTTCGTTTCTCAATCGAATTTCTTTATTTATTCTACTATACAATAGCTGTAGTGTTATCATCAAAATAAATTAGAAATGGATATTTTTTGTCGTTCCTTCGACGAATCGTATCGTTTATTTATAAGAATTTATTTGTCATAATTCACGCGCCTTATTTTTATGTTGTTCTTACTAAATTCAGCTTATGTATTTGCGTATTTATTAATTAGATTGTCAAGAATATATTTGGAGGGCAGAGATAAACCGAAATCCTGAAACTAAGTATCCCTGAACCTTCTTGACCACATCTTCATTTAATATGAGAGGAGTTTGTGCTCAAACCTATGAATGATGAAAGAGAAAGTTAATAAAATGTGTGAAACCAGGCGAGTTAGTTAGTTAGTTAGGTAATGGAGTATTTGTTTGTCAGGTGGTATTGACATAGCTGAGGGGTGACGCTCCGTGGCCGTTGAATTAGCTAATGAGTCTGGCGAGCGGTGACCGTCGCCGCCGTCGCGCCACCTCGCGGACACAATGCGCTATTGTGTTACGTTTTGTTTAGGGCGAGTTAAGTCGCCTATTTCACTTATTGACTCAGCGCTTTTAACAACTTTTCTTCTTCATCGCTTACTAGTTTATACACACGGGTTTGCTCGCACTGTCTGTGTATTATTAAATCAATAGCATATATGTACATTTTTGACAGGAAATAAATGTATCTCGAGGCCCGGCGGCAGCGATATCGTTGCTGGGCCAACCGCTGGGGCGGCACGATGAAGTCCATAGAGATCTCGTGCCGCCCCTACTTAGCGGTAGAAGTACACCGTGGGGATTTTGTCCGTGCGAGACGGACATAACCCACCCTCTCCCTCGAGAGGGTGGTGTATCCATAAGGGATTTCCCCACGTAAAAAAAGGAGATAAATGTATCTCGAGGCCCGGCGGCAGCAGTTTCGCTGCTGGGCCAACCGCTGGGGCGGCACGATGAAGTCTATAGAGATCTCGTGCCGCCCCTACTTAGCGGTAGACATACACCGTGGGGTTTTAGTCCGTGCGAGACGGACATAACCCACTCTCTCCCTCGAGAGGGTGGTGTATCCATAAGGGATTTCCCCACGTAAAAAAAAGGAGATAAATGTATCTCGAGGCCCGGCGGCAGCGGTATCGCTGCTGGGCCAACCGCTGGGGCGGCACGATGAAGTCTATAGAGATCTCGTGCCGCCCCTACTTAGCGGTAGACGTACACCGTGGGGTTTTAGTCCGTGCGAGACGGACATAACCCACCCTCTCCCTCGAGAGGGTGGTGTATGCATAAGGGATTTCCCCACGTAAAAAAAGGAGATAAACGTATAATTTCGCGTCATGACATGCTAGTAAGTGTGACCGGCCGTATTGCGCTTGCGCGGCTTGCGTCAGACTAGTCACGCGTAATATAACGTAGTACACATTGCGTACATGTTGTGTTGAGATTGTGCAGCCCATCATATGTTTAATGAATTAATAAACTGTATGAACAAGTTTATAATTATTATTCGGAGCTTGGCGGTTATATGTGAAAGAGATACTAATAACAATAATTTCAATATACAAATTATGAAAGTCAGATAATTCAATATATAATTAATTTAATAATTCAAACGAGAACACAGTTTAAATTTCATTGTTTTGAGTTTTCACTTCTGTCGGCAGTTTTTTAGTTGCTGTTAAGCTTTTAAATACATCTTTCTAAAGACGAAGTTCAAATTTGGTGTTATTTCTCTGATTGGTGATCCGCCTTGAAGATGGAGTTTACAGTAAAACTTTGGCTCCCGAATACTGCGTTTGTGATTTTTGTTATTGAAAAGTTTTGTTTTTTGTATCTTTGTCACGAAGTTTTTTAAAGTGGGGTCATAGTTTTCCCTCTTGGATGAAAATAGAGTTAATAAGGGTGTTTTAAGTTTTGTTTTTTATGTTAGTTATACATGATTATATATAACTAGCTGACGGGGCGACGCCCAACGCGTTGCTGTGCCACAGTTATTGAAAAAGAAATTCAAAATTAAAACGTGGCGCCATCTATGAGATATCTTTTACAGTCGGACCTATAGTTTTCTGTCAACAAACTTTTTAAACAACAACAAAAATTTAAAGAGCCATCTATTCGAGACTGATTAAACTTACAATTAATAACAATAATTTAATTGACAATCATTTAATGTGTAATTAAATAATATTGAGGCCATTAATCGAAATATAAATTATCGTATCTCTTAAACTAGATATAAATGTGAACATTTCATGAAGTTCGGTTCAGTAGTTTCATAGTTCATCGTGAACAAACATCATGACACTGGATTTTTATATATTTAGATATACAAGTTAGATGTAGTTAGATAGATGTGACTGGAAGTCATCCGCGAATTCGTCTGCATTTATGTCTATATAAATGATAGCACTATACATATCTTCGTGTAATTCCGAACTCCGGTTTATGCATCGCATGTCAAGATAGCTCTTATACGGTTGGTTTTGTAATGAAACTTCTTATAGCGCGGTAGGGTAACATTTTCGATACGCGTTAAACGTAACATAGGTATGTATTAGTGTGTATGTGTAAGTATAAATTAGTATCTGGATCTAGTAGTAAACTTTTTTTTTTCGAACTGACTATGCTATTGGCTTAGTAAGGTCTTAACAGCTTCACCGGACTACTAAGGCGAGCGTTTAAGGCCCTCAGTCGATTTTATTTGACAACTAGCTCAAGGGTGCGCGGCACACCTTGGCTTGGGCTGTTGCCTGATACATGCAATTCGCGACCTATCTGAGCTTTTTTTTTTTTAACGTGGGGAAATCCCTTATGGATACGCCACCCTCCCGGGAGAGAGGGTGGGTTATGTCCGAGTCGCACGGACTAAAACCCCACGGTGTACCGACAGACCGTTTTGTGGGGGCGGCAAGGGATCGTTCAAGCTAATCAACCTTGTAGAGCCGCCCCCACGGTCCGCCCGGCGGAAGGTGACCGCCGGGCTCCTACCTATAGAGGGACAGACCGGGTACACACCGGCTGCCCCCCCTCGTCCGCCGGACCTGTGCAATGAGGAGATGGGCCCCCCGGCCCATCCCCTCAGGTCCGGCTACGGTGGCAGGAGGAGTTGGGCGAAGCGCCTTCTCCTCCTGCCTGTCCTCCTTTGGCGGAGACGGCCGCTTTGAGGGTCTGCCTCGCGGGCCCTCTCCGCCTCCTCCTTCTGCGAGATGACCTCCTCGCAGAAGGATGCCATCGCTCGCCAAGCCTGTTCGCTGCCGAGCATGGCCGAAACCACGCTCGGCAGGGATAAGTCCGTTCCCACGACCGCCGCCAGAATGCGGCGCTGCTCCCCCCACGCAGCACACTCAGACAGCGTGTGCTGCGCGGTATCTTCGTCGACCTATCTGAGCTAACCTAAGCTAAACTAACTATTCATACATATATGAGTTGTTGAAACATATATGTGTACCAAGCATACATACCTCAATAATTCTTATATATATTTCGTATTGGATAATTTCTAGTAGTAAACCAAAATAAGTAAATGAACAGTTAAGTATTTATACTATAGTCAAGGAGCCTAGAGCGACCAGACACAACTTATTCTTAAATATCGGAAGTGTAGTGTTTCATGTACTTAGAACGGTTGCACACTCACAGAGTTTTAACCTGTGTCAAATGTAATGAACTGGATGAGATAGGTGACTAAAAATAAAAGATACTTTAATTAAATTTAAATGGGTGGTTTTTATATATGTTTTGTGAAATATCACTGTAAAGTAGTATCCAGTATCTCCAAACAAAACCCACTGACGATAACTTCTACCAGACGCTTTAAAGTAGGCAGAAAAGTGAATGAACTTCGTTTATATTTAAATGCTTGTTTTTTAAATATGTTACTCAGATAATTATTACAAAATTAAATTTAATCAGCCAGACATGACCATCCGTGACGTGTTACGTGTGTCTGTGTTATTTGTTTGTTCATTTCAAATTTTTAACCGACTTCAAAAAAAGGAGGAGGTTATCAATTCGACTGTATTTTTTTTTGTATTAACATTAACGTCCGTTTATCATTATATATAGGCTCCCATCGAAAATCAGCGCTGCAGTACTACTTACAGTATTGCAGATTTTTGTTGAATGGGTTCGCCAATTGTTGGACATCTATTTTTCATTTTTAAATTTTTTTTTTTTATAGTAGCACGGCAAAATGACTGCAATGTGCCTGATGGTAAGCACAGTACAATCCAAAAACAATGGCGACCACCGAGTGACACACTATCCATCGCCGGTCGCCGCTGTCATGCCGGCCTGCGAAAAGCTGGATATGCACAGGCTGATCCCGAAACGCGACCCGCAGAAGCGAATCACTATGACGGACTTTTTCGCCATATACATGGTGGTTGCGACCCAGTCAGGCTGTAAAACCCTACCACCCCGCTATCGCCATTGCCTCGTTCGTTATTCAGCAGGGTGCACCACGTGCAGGTGAGGTTGGCTTGGATGTCTCAAGTCTTAGATTTTATTTGACACCCCTTACACCCCAAATTTTCTGTCTAATTAGTTTGTGTAATTTAATTTAATTGTGTGGTTGTTCCAAAAATAAAGTATTTCTTTCTTCTTTCTTTCTTTCAGACATAATGTGATGACGAAACATCCCGCCAGAAATGTAAAATAGTTAGTATGAACGCGAGAGCTTTATGTATGCTTTTTTTTCGAACTGACTACGCTATTGATCTAGCAAGTTCTTAACAGATTCACCGGACTACTCTTTATGTATGCATTTTGGAGTAAAATGCCCACTATCTTCACTTTAAAAAGATGAATAAAGTTAATAATTAACAATGATTTATGGAAGGCCGAAAGTTTATCCATTACATATTATTGGAGAAACATTTTTTTGCGAAGGCAAAGTTGTATATGATCATTGATATATAAAAACCCAAGGTGCACAGTCAATGTCTCAAACCTGTCCGCATAAAATAAGTGCACAATTCAACATTTTGAAGTCATTTCAAAGTCTCTCGTCACTCGCGTCCTTGGACTTTTTGTACACTGCTTTGTAAAAACAACTTTAAGTATTTCGCGTAAGGTTGAATTAGCTAATACATAAGTCTATAGTATAATTATAACTACTTAGGTATATCGGTGAGTTTTTGGGGACGGTTTTGAGCGTTACTTTTATTCGAGACCGTGCATCTTGGGTTTTTATATATCAACTAGCTTCTGCCCGCGACTTCGTCCGCGTCTAATAGTTACCTTGAGCTAAGACTAACACGTAGCGGAAGCTCTCAAAAGAAAACAAACCCGATTTTGAAACTTTCTACATTGTTGTTTTGCTCCTTCAGGTCTTAGCGTGATGATATATAGATGATATATGTATATATATATAACCTATTTTAGAGGTACATTCATTTTATTTGTATAGAACAAGATGTATACAATACGTTTATTTTTATTTTATTTTGAAACAGACATTAATTACTTCAATATCTATATTATAATAAAACTGTAGCATTTTCAAATAATATTTAATGTACAGATTTGGCTCTGCTACAGTTTTATTATAATATAGATATTGAAGTAATTAATGTCTGTTTCAAAATAAAATAAAAATAAACGTATTGTATACATCTTGTTCTATACAAATAAAATGAATGTACCTCTAAAATAGGTTATATATATATACATATATCATCTATATATCATCACGCTAAGACCTGAAGGAGCAAAACAACAATGTAGAAAGTTTCAAAATCGGGTTTGTTTTCTTTTGAGAGCTTCCGCTACGTGTTAGTCTTAGCTCAAGGTAACTATTAGACGCGGACGAAGTCGCGGGCAGAAGCTAGTTGATATATAAAAACCCAAGATGCACGGTCTCGAATAAAAGTAACGCTCAAAACCGTCCCCAAAAACTCACCGATATACCTAAGTAGTTATAATTATACTATAGACTTATGTATTAGCTAATTCAACCTTACGCGAAATACTTAAAGTTGTTTTTACAAAGCAGTGTACAAAAAGTCCAAGGACGCGAGTGACGAGAGACTTTGAAATGACTTCAAAATGTTGAATTGTGCACTTATTTTATGCGGACAGGTTTGAGACATTGACTGTGCACCTTGGGTTTTTATATATCAATGATCATATACAACTTTGCCTTCGCAAAAAAATGTTTCTCCAATAATATGTAATGGATAAACTTTCGGCCTTCCATAAATCATTGTTAATTATTAACTTTATTCATCTTTTTAAAGTGAAGATAGTGGGCATTTTACTCCAAAATGCATACATAAAGAGTAGTCCGGTGAATCTGTTAAGAACTTGCTAGATCAATAGCGTAGTCAGTTCGAAAAAAAAGCATACATAAAGCTCTCGCGTTCATACTAACTATTTTACATTTCTGGCGGGATGTTTCGTCATCACATTATGTCTGAAAGAAAGAAAGAAGAAAGAAATACTTTATTTTTGGAACAACCACACAATTAAATTAAATTACACAAACTAATTAGACAGAAAATTTGGGGTGTAAGGGGTGTCAAATAAAATCTAAGACTTGAGACATCCAAGCCAACCTCACCTGCACGTGGTGCACCCTGCTGAATAACGAACGAGGCAATGGCGATAGCGGGGTGGTAGGGTTTTACAGCCTGACTGGGTCGCAACCACCATGTATATGGCGAAAAAGTCCGTCATAGTGATTCGCTTCTGCGGGTCGCGTTTCGGGATCAGCCTGTGCATATCCAGCTTTTCGCAGGCCGGCATGACAGCGACGACCGACGATGGACAGTGTGTCACTCGGTGGTCGCCATTGTTTTTGGATTGTACTGTGCTTACCATCAGGCACATTGCAGTCATTTTGCCGTGCTACTATAAAAAAAAAAAATTTAAAAATGAAAAATAGATGTCCAACAATTGGCGAACCCATTCAACAAAAATCTGCAATACTGTAAGTAGTACTGCAGCGCTGATTTTCGATGGGAGCCTATATATAATGATAAACGGACGTTAATGTTAATACAAAAAAAAATACAGTCGAATTGATA
>MU158974.1:152068-165355 GCA_015888305.1 Antheraea pernyi
GGCAGTGCTGCACTAAACTAAAGCTGTAGCTAAGTTATTCTATATACATATTATTTTTATAAAAATAAATCAGTCTGACTTTTTTGACTATTATAGGAGGCACACTTACAGGTGAGCCACCTGATGTTAAGTGATTACCACCGTCCATAGACACTTGCAACACCAGGGGAGTTACAAGTGCGTTGCCAGCCTGAGTTGGGAGGGGGGAGAGAAGGAAAGGGGAAGAGGAGGGGAGGTGGGCTTCCGGCGTTCTCACTGACCGAACGAAACGCAACAATGCAAGCACTGTTACTTCACGTCGGTTTTCTGTGAGAGGGTGGTACTACTCCGTCCGAGCCGATCCATTCATGCTGTAGCCAGTAATAGCTTCAGTGTGGCTCTACCACGTACAAAAAGTTGACTATTGAGTAAATAACTGACTGGAAGATTAAATTTGTGTTTTGTGTTATTTATGTCTAAATAAAATTACGGCTATCCCAACATGGTTTGAAATAATTTTTTTTTGGTTTACGAAAAATAGCATTACGCTTATTATTGTCAATAACAAAAATGTTTGGCATGTGGCAATGTTTTAATAGCATATCAAATTTAGTGACAAAAACATGCTAAAATTATTTAAAAATCAATATTTTTGTCTGTAAAGGTGCGATATGCACAAATAAACGCAACGTTTACCGGCAGCCAGGTAGCCCGCAAGCTATGTGGAAGAACATAAAGATATATAAAAAACTGGCTTATATATTGTATACACTCTCTCTCTTTTTATCTGTCACGACACCTAACCTACTGTACATAGAATCTGCACATCCACAATACGTAAAAATAAAATTAAATAATCATCTCTACCACTTACTTTATCATAACTATATTCTACTTGTATCAAAACTTTTTCACACTCCATTGTGTTTAAGAAAACTATAAATTTGAAAAAATATGAGAATCGCGTCGACGCGTCAAATGTCACTTGCCTGTAACTACTAGAGATGATTATTTAATTTTATTTTTACGTATTGTGGATGTGCAGATTCTATGTACAGTAGGTTAGGTGTCGTGACAGATAAAAAGAGAGAGAGTGTATACAATATATACATACATATAATTTTAATTTCAATAGCAAACCAACTCAAGGATTACCTTTTGATGTATTAACTTGACTATCCCAGATCATTCAGTGTTTAATTTATTATTATTTATTTTATAAATATTTTTATCGTTTAATTTACAATTGAACTCTATCAACTTGATATTTTATAATGTAAACTATACTGACTGTGTAGTAAACGTCTACAAAAAAGGGAAAGTATTTTGGTTCCAACTGGGGTCCATAGACCCCTCAAGTTATTTTTTTACGTTACCGCCAATATATGTAGGTTAGTTTTTATCTTAATTGAACCCCGTAGATGACGCTACGAACGGGTTCTCGGCTTATTTTAAAAGATTTCTCACATACCATCTGGGTACATATTTGATTGAGCACCTTGATAGTTTGGATTTACAATTGGAAACGGTAGGTGTGGCTGCAATCGGGTTTTAGGTTTAAAAATACAATTGAAACCGGTGATAACCGTTTTGGTGCAGACGAAGTTGCACGGGTCAGCTAGTACAAAATAATCTTAGAATGAAAAAGTTAAATATGTGTAGTTCTGCGAAGATCTGTGCTCGCAGACAGGAAGATTGGGCTTACTTGGAATGAGGTGAAGCTTCAAGCCATCGACAAATCGAGATGGTAAAGCATTGTGTCTGCCCTTTGCGCCGACACTTTGGAGACATAGGATCTCAAGAGAGAGATTCATCAGGCTTTTTACAAAATGCATACTTTAATAATTGTGATTCTGATATCCACTATTACAAATAAAATGATTTCACTCATAAATGGCACGTTGTAACCTACATAAACAGTTGTTCTCACAGACTAAAGAATACATAAAGCTCGTTCTTCTTGAAGAGTGAGTTGTTGTTTGTCCGAAGCGTCTTCTCAGGGTCTAAATTGAATAAAGTTTTTTTATTTGATTTTTAATATTTATTTTAATCTATTTACATTAGGTCATACCTATTTAAAAATAATCTTACTATATGAGTTATCTCGCCGTTAGAATTACACGAACATAATTTTATATATAACATAGATATCAATGCAGACTAAGTCGAACAAAGAAATACTCGTCGAACTAATGTTTCTCATACCAATAGTGTCGATGGTTGCGCTGCCGTTGTGGTAATCGTGGCTCAGAGTGTTGGCGACACTTATGATTCTATGCTTTTGGGTGACTTGGTTCTAATTTCCTATATTAATAAGATATATAAATGGTCTTCAGTTCTGTTTGAGTTATTATTAGAAAGCCATTGTGAATTTGGAAGTAGTGTCGATTGACTCGCTGTCTGTATTTGGTAACATCACAAGGGATTAGCCATTACATGCCAGAGCAAACAGATTTATCCCATCAAATATTTACACTACCTCGCCCCTTCCCTTCGCCACGGTTAGTGGGAGGGGCGAAGAGACAGGGTAAGGGGCGAAGGTTGGGGAGGGGGGAGGCCGGAACCGGAAGCGCCTCGCCGCGATATTGCATTCGGTGCGCGTGTTTGTACAAATTTCCCATTTTTATTATATTTTCATATGTTTACGCTTGTTTGAACAGGGGGCGAGCTGAGATACTTGTTCCGTAATCGACATATTTATTTATAGTTTGGTTTAATTACTACATTATACAGATTATACGTTTGTAAAGGAATTTGATGGTTGTCATTTTATTGTTGTCAGACTGCTGGGCCAACTAGTTTGAATATATCTTCCCATCTTTTTTTGTATTATGTATTTTGGCAGCTGATCTAGATTGCTGCTACCCCAGGGGAGCCGACCCATTCATGTTGAAACCAGTACTAGCTTCAGCGTGCCTCTACCACCTACATTTGAAACACAGTTGAAATGACTGAATTAAAGTAATTAGTATTATTGTCAGTCGATATGCTTTTTTAAGTTTTGTTTTTGGCAACCAGTCTTCTAGATTGTTACTGCAATTGTCGACTAGGTAATAATATTACAAGTTTCTTGTGATAGTTTCAATATTTTAAAAAGATGGTGGCTCGATTGATAGACCTTTCCAGAGAGTTTTTGTGGCATTTCCACATCCATGCTCCGTGGTATTCACTTCAGTTGTGCACAATAACTGAACTATACTGCGAAAAACATCACCAATGTTACAAAATATAGAGTGAAATAACACAAAAATATAAATCTATACATATAATAAAAATGAAGTGTCTGTATGTAATAACAACTTTTTACTGATTGTATATTAAAGTATACACGCTACTAAAAACAAAAATGCAATATTTAATATTTTCGTCGGTCTGTCGGTTTGTTCCGGGTAATCTCCGAAACAGCCGAACCGATTTTGACGGGAATTTCACTTACATATAGCTTAAATTACAGTGGGTAACATAGGCTACTTTACTAGCTTTTACCCGCGGCTACTATTTTGTTATGAGTTTAGTCCATTTCCACGTTAATTGTTTAAACTGTTGAATAGATGATGGCTTATCTGATAGCGTATTCGGACACAGCGCTGATGAGCGTAGGTTCTTTGCAACTGGTGATGAACTATGGTCCTATGGTAACCATAACACGGTGGTAGTACCTTCTGTAAGTCGGGCTACCACCCTCAAGTTGGAAGTCTGTCGCCGAGTGGCTGTTCGTATATTCAGCATGAATGGGTCGACTCGACCAGGGTAGTACCACCCTCTCAGAGAAAACCGACGTGAAGTAACAGTGCTTGCATTGTTGCGTTTCGTTCGGTCAGTGAGAGCGCCGGAGGCCCACCTCCCCTCCTTTCTTCTCCTCTCCCTCCCCTACTCCCTTCCCCCAAAGGGTGGCAACGCACTTGTGATTCCTCTGGTGTTGCTAGTGTCCATGGACGATGGTGATCACTTAACAGCAGGTGACACAAATGTTCGTTTGCCACTTATGACATAAAAAAAAAGAAAAAAAAGCCAGCTCAGCGTGTTTACACCACGTTGTCGTTTAACGTCAGGTGAGCTTTTGCTCAAACCTATGAAGTATAAAAATTCTAAACTACGCACGTTTATAACTGTTCCTCTAAGCGACTTGGCCGAATTTGATGGTTTTTTTTTTGTACTTAGATGGTACTTTTTTAGATTACATTTGAGATTTAAACTTGATTCTGTAAACAGATATATAGGAAATTAATTTCAGTCTTTTAAGAGTAGTAATTTTTTAATTAAAACGTTGTCAATTGCATTTCATTTAAAGTTAAATAAGTATAACTTCTTACGTGCCTACATAGGTATACGCATACATGTTTTTATAGCCAAGAGTTATTAACCCCGCGACTGCTTTTTAAGATAAATATTTCAAAATGGCGCATAATGCTTTTCAAGGTCTAGACAATTTTTTAAACTTTATATCACACAATTTGTTATTATTCAAGTTTTGTAGTAAATACAATTTTTTTTAACTTATGCTGCCAACAGTCAATGGACCAGTGCATTATAAGGTCTACATTCGTCTGTATGAAGCTTAAACTTTTGTGTTTTTGGACAGTCAAGGAGTTAAGGTCTGTCGCAGTACAAAATCTGTCTACAGCCTCTACTGATTTTCCTATATTTTTTATGAAAACATGAACACAATTGTTATTGCGAAGAGATTGTTATTCTCGTCACGAAAGATAACAATCAGCAATGATTGAATTTATTATTACAATATCAGCGAAATTGATTGGAAGGTGTTGTCGTCGCTGCCTCGAGGCACGACCGCTTCCCTTAGAGCGTGCCACTCATTTGCATCCAGTGTTGTCGCTACAAAAAAGTAAAAAGATCTTAATATAACATGATAGACTTTCAAAATATATTCCATATTTATTTAAATCGCTGACAACATCGTAGTTTTTTTTTATCGCTCTGGACTAACTGCTACAGTTTTTCTTTCTTTATTTCTGCAGATAATACGTTACGTTTTGTTAACGATTTCTAGTTTTGTAATTAATTTTAATGATTTAATAATATTTTTATAAACAACTAGATGACCCGGTGTACTTCGTATCACCAATCTCAACCAAGCTCTCTCTTGGCTAAAATGGTTGAAAATTTTGATCGGTATGTCAGGTATTGCTATTTTCATAGGTTGTTATATAACACAAAATGTTATAAAAAATGACATCAAATGTCTTTGAAAAGATAACGTAGTCTATAGTTATTTGAAAAATAAAATAGTTTAAGATTATTAAATAGCTACTATGCATAGCCCGTGTTGCAAAAAGTAGATCGAGTGGCAGGACAACCGAAGAACATCTCCCTGTTTACTATCTGCTACGTTGTGCTGAATGTAAAACAATAACTGCAGATTTCTTAAATTTTTGTGTAAAATGTGATAAATGCTTAAGCAAACGAAAACGTATTTCTAGGGCTAAATTACAGAAAAATAAATTCAAGCACAAATTTACATCAAACCAAAAATTAGACATTGGAGGACAAAATGGAGAATTTCGAGATTTTAATATAGCCCCCGAAGAGTTTTTTAATTGAGATTATTGTGCCTTTATGTGGGCTTCGTTATCATCGTTTATAAGCATTTTTATTAATTGTCGAAGTTACATAAGCGAATTAGTTCCGTACGGCCGCATCAGTACCTGATAGAAAGTACAGTACAATCCATAAGTAACGGTGGCTGTCGGTGTTAAATAACAACGGCAGTCGGCGCTATCATGCCAACCTGCATAAGTGCCTCTTCACGCCTCATTTGAAGGATCCCATGTCATAAGAGATGGAAACACATTGGCCTGGAGCAATTCCACATCTTCACAGTACGACAGAGATAAGAGTTTTTAAACTTGTTCGTTTTTTCCGGGAGGTTGCTACTGTGAATCTGTGGAGACGCGTACGCCCGCGTAGTTCTGTAATTCTTATTTTGTTGTGTTTGTTATTGTCAGGATAAGGTTTGTGTAATATATATTTGGAAAAACGTACAGAAAAATGGAATGAATTTAATGAAGTTTGTTTTTCGATCTGTTTTATTCTTTCATCTATCTATACAATAAGAATCTACATCGAAAGTGTCTGTACTTTTAATATTTTTGTAAACAAAATTGTTGCGTTTAATAATAAGTAATAAAATATATTTCAATCATTTTAGAAATGTCTGTCTATCTGTTTGCATGAACACGCATCACTGCTAAAATTCTGCGTTCATGATAAAAACTCTTCTAGAAAATCATGAAGCATATCTTTGATTAACATCTAGTCTTTGTTTCATTAAAATCGGGTCGGTGTATCAAAAGTTATTGTACTTTTAATGACTTAATACATTCAGATGACTTTACCAATCGCTGTTTTTTTTATATAAGGTTTCACATGGGCGAAGTCGTGGGCACAGCTAGTAATACATATCCAAAAAACAAATTTAGTTACATTCGTTCTTAGTGGGTGCACAGAGAGGGGCGTCAGTTCTAGACTTCATATAAGCCTATAATAAATCCACTGCAGGGCTATAGGCCTCCTCGTGAAGGAAGATACGGGCATAATTACCGCGCTAGCACACGACGCCACCAGCTTCAAGCTTTGATAAATTGATCCAGTTTTATATTTCCTCTACACAAGGTGGGTAAAGAAGAACATTTCTCAGGTTCAGGATTCCTCACGATGTTTTCCTTCACCGTCAGTCGATAGTGTTACCAATTGAAATTAGTAAATATACGCGAAAAGCGAAAAATTTGTCACCAAAGTAACTATTCCATGCGATCGAAATCGCGCGTAGGAGCTATTTCTATGATAAAATTGTTTGATATTCAACAATTGATTGAAGAAATTTAACTACTATTCATTGCGGGAGCGGCACGAACGGACCCCTTGTTGGGATACAGCACGCGTCTGGTACGCGCTGATCGAGTGAACGGAATTCATAAAAATATGATTGCCGCGGGGTGAAAAGCTCTATCAAAATTTAAATTAATAATTTCACATTGATCCGACTCGACGAGCTGTCGATCCACCTACCTGTCTATAAAGTCAAATAAACATAACGCTTACCTATACGATTTTTTATATTTTTATTTACCATTCCTGAACCTATACTGTGAAATAGCCGTCGCATTTAGCCAAATATAGATTTGTTATTGTGCACAAGTAAAGTTGATTAATAATTCACATTAATAAAGATTAAAAAAGAAAAATAATTCTGAGATGATTTAACAAATTTTCTAAAAATTTCGAATAAGCGGGCCATCTCGTTAGTACACTGAAGCCATCACGCGACGCTTTGTTGAGAGAGTTGGATGTCAAAATAGGAAAAAGAAATAAAACAGACATTACTAGTGTTGCCAATCGCACGACAATGTCCCGCGACTAAGTTTTCGCGCGTTTTCAAAGCAGTAATTATATTTTACTCTTTATAACTTTATATATACAGAAGAATAACTAACTTACTAACGGGAATAATGACTTTTATATAAACTGTCATCCCTTTTTCAGCCACTTACAGGTTGAATTTACCTCCTTTGTGCTTACCTACAGTTTAAAAAGAACATGCAAGTTTTCATTATTCAGTCAGTTATTCTTTTTATTTTTTTTTTAAACTCGATTTAAAGTTATCAATTCAAAAATCGAGGTATCTTTGTTTTCTATTTAGGCCACTAAAATTAAAAAAAGCCAATAAATTAACAGTTTTACGAAAGTTATGCCCAAAAAACTAAAAAAATATCTTTTGAACGAGTAATAAACAAATGTCAAAATTTACCAGGATTTTATTTTATATTGAGGAGAAGGCACTAACACATATAAAAAAATTGAGGTAATAACATTTTTTTTTTCAAACCATTCGATTTCACGTGGAAATCCCATATACCTAGATTAAAGATATACTTAGTGGAAAAAAAATGAATGGGACATAGAGCAAGAGCATATTTAATATTGTAGATATTAAATTTTACTAAAAGAAAACATTTTTTTTATAAAATTATATAAATGATTTGGAAAGATAAAGCGTCTTGACCCTTTTGTACTATAAACAGCCTGCTTTAAAGATGTGGTAGGTACATAAATATACATAAAAAAAACAGTTTTTTTTTAATAAAAATAAGTGACTAACGAATATAGTCATCTTTTATCATTTCCTTAAAATACTTTTAAATTTAGCTTAAGTTATCCTTAAAAAGGAAAAAGATCTTGGCAACCTAAGGAGAGATTTTGGGTGGACGTTAACTTATCAATCGATACAAAACGAATGAATAAAGATTATCGACAACAAACATTTAATGTCCTTAGGCTAATTATTCAGACGTAGGGCTCCCCGTCGCGTCGGCTCGCGTACCTCGTAACTCGGTTTGCTCTCACCGAGTCAGATCCGGCAATTGATTGGTTTTACAGCATCCCTCACGTTGTCATTCCGTGAACAAAAACAAAGATTTATACAATCAAATAAGAAATCGTTTGATGCTCTCTCTTTCACTTCTATTCACTGTTCCATATTGTGCGACTTCTCATGGCCTACATTGAATGAAGTATTTCTGTTTTGACTATATACTGTACGAATTCCCATACTATAAATACTCAACTCATATTGGTATTTTACTAAACACAGACAGACACTTCTACATACTTACACATGTACTACTACATACCTTACGTATAAAGCGAAACGCAATTTTTCCCCTTACCGTGACATAAGAAATTTAACTTCAAAAACTAAATTATATTCGAATTTCGAGGATTGGATGACCACTAGTAAGAATAAAACTATGTAGAGGATGCAATAACAAATGAAATTGTCAGCAGATGTGGTATTCGATGGAGATATTTGCGGACACCGGCGGTGTGGACCGCAGCTGCTGAGGAGATGGCACAGCACTCTTTCCCCATTGCCTGGGGACTTCATTATCAACATCGGTGTGTATTTTTCACTGTAGCACAAGTTGTTAACACTATGCGTGATGACAAGCACGACAAATCCAAGAAATCATGTATATAGTGGAATCCGTCTAATCAAGTAGAGGTATCCTATTTGCAGCTTGAGTGTAGTAGATGAGCAGGCGAAAAACTCTATTATAACGCCTATGGCTTGATCGTATGTTTTTACTTCACTAAAAGCTCCGTCTGAAATATTGATCAAAATCTATTAGACGCTTTTACCTAATGCACGCACAATATTATAGACCTTTATCACTTTATATGTATACTAGTTGACTTGGCCACGTGTTGCTATGCCTCAGTTAAATGAATTCAAATTATGATAAACTATTTTCAAAATTAAACATGAGATATCTTTTTTCTTTTATTGTAGCACGGTAAAATGACTGCACTGTGCCTGATGGTAAGCCTAGTACAATCCAAAAACAATGGCGACCACCGTGTGACACAATATCCATCGCCGGTCGCCGCTGTCATGCCGGCCTGCGAAAAGCTGGATATGCACAGGCTGATCCCGAAACGCGACCCGCAGAAGCAAATCACTATTTACTATGCTTTTTCGCCATATACATGGTGGTTGCGACCCAGTCAGGCTGTAAAAACCCTATCACCCCGCTTTCGCCATTGCCTCGTTCGTTATTCAGCAGGGTGCACCACGTGCAGGTGAGGTTGGCTTGGGTGTCTCAATTCTTATGATGTTATTCGACACCCCTTACACCCTATAGCACTCAACTCTACAGTTTCCTGTCAATAAACTAATTTAAAGCGCCATCTGTTCGAGACTGATGAATCTTACAATTAATAACAATAATCAACATTGACAATAATTTAATTGGTAATCAAAATATATTGAGACCATTAATCGAAATATAAATGTTCATATCTCTCATGTTGGACCAAATTATAGGTCAAGTAGTTTCAGAGTTCATCGTGGACAAACATTATGACACTGGATTTTTATATTATAAGATATACGTAGATGGTGACAGGCTGTACTTAGAAGCAATGGCTTTTAATTTGAATAACATACTTGGCGATAAATTTTCTAAAGAATTGTAGTTAAATTATTTTGTATCTCTAAACTCTACTACCATGACATGGTTTTATTGTGATGCTTACCTTCACGGATATATATTGTTTTCTCTAGTTCCGGGTTCCCATTTTGAAGTCAGTATTTAAGTCAACAGAGGGTCGTCCCTTATCGATGACTAGAATTTCTCTTCTGTTCATGAGTGCCTTTTAATAGCTTCGATCTTTTATAATAGTCCGACAATAGTGAGGCACTGTATCTGGTGTAAACAGCTGTACTATGTCTGCACAATATCCAATTCACGGGTTATTATACATCACGTACATTTAATGTTTTGAAAACTTCTTTAGGCGCGTTGAGTGGTACTTTTGGCGGGAGATAAATTTATAATTTCCCGTCATGACATTCTGGTAAGCGTGACCGACAGTAGTGTGCTTGCGCGGCTTACGTTAGATTAGCGACGCGTAGTATAAGGGCCTGTGTACATCCAGTATCAATATTGTGTATTGAGATCTTGCCAATCATGTAGTCGATGAATTAATACACACAATAGTATATAATCATCGTTAAGAGTGCCAATAGATATGTGAAAGCCAGGCTAATGATAATAATTTCAATACAAAAATTATGAAATTGAAGTAATACAATTACTAATAAGACTATAAATAATTTAAAAATTCAAGAGAGAACACAGTTATTTTATCGTTTTGATGAGTTTTCACTTTTATCGGCAGTCCTTATGACTGCCTCTACTTTTTTTCGTATGAATCGTGCTAGATGTAGCCAGAAAGAGATTAGTATTGTATATATATATGCAAGTGTGGCGATAGTGGTGTATTCAATGTGTAAATGTTAGATGTTGCCGGTAGAGAGGCGGCCGCGAGCGCAACACGCCGCGAGAGGGAGCGCGAGCCTCTCGCTGTTCCGTACGAGCATCTCTACGCACGTCATGCGCACACGCACGCATTGCTCGACGAACACGCGCAGAACACTCTGTAAGTACATCTTGTTATATATATAAATACTAGTTGTGCCCGCGAATCCGTCCGCGTGGAACCTAAAGTAAAAAAACAGTGCCTAATAAATTCATCTGAATGTATTAAATCCATTTATTTATCTACTTTTCTCTCGTACTTAAGTCGCGTTGTCGTTAAAATTACAATAACTTTTGATAGAGTGAACCGATTTTATTGAAACCAAGATTGTATGTTACCCGAAGATATGCTTTATAATTTTATATAAATGATATAACGCAGTACTTTAACAGTGATGTGTGATCAAACAAACAGAAAGACATACAATTCTATAAATGATTGATATGTATTTATTACTTATTCTAAGATAACTGAGCAATTTTTTTCACAAAAAATTAATAAATACAGACATACCTTACATACCTACATTACCTTCTTATTATAATATGTATAGATAAGATAGATTTTAAAAAGAATCTGGACTATCCCCTAAGCAATTTGTGCCCAAACACATGTCATAATTGTAATATTTCCCTATTAGGTGTAAAGGGAAATCCGAAGAGTCACATGGAGACTACAGAGACTATCATCCTCACAGGTGGGTACCTTGTTGGTAAAAAGGCTTATACAATTTATAATGATTTATTTATATACCTATTAGGACTTTCTCCATGCTACATATAGGTATCGTTTTACAATCACCCAGTTTACCTACTTACATACACGATCGACGCCGTCCGCCCGGTCCTGCCGGATTGGCTTAATAGAGGATGGGGCTCCCTGACGTTCCGACTGGTGCAGGTCCTGACCGGACATGGTTGCTTCGGTTGGTACCTGTACCGGATAGCACGCAGGGAGCCGACTGCCGTATGTCATCAGTGCGGCGTTGACCCGGACACCGCGCAGCACACTCTGTCTGAGTGTGCTGCGTGGGAGGAGCAACGTCGCACTCTGGCTGCGGCGGTAGGGCAAGATCTGTCACTGCCGAGCGTGGTTGCGGCCATTCTCGGCAGTGAGGAAGTGTGGAACGCAATGGCCGCCTTCTGCGAGGAAGTCGTCTCGCAGAAGGAGGCGGCGGAGAGGGTTCGTGAGCAAGATCCTCAAAGTGACCCTCTCCGCCAACGGAGGACAGGCAGGAGGAGGCGGCAGTTTGATCGCCTCCTCCCACCATAGCTGGACCGGGGAGGATGGGTCGGGGGACCCATCTTCCCATTGCACAGTTCCGGCGGAAGGAGGAGACGGCCGGTGTGTACCCGGCTGTCTCCTAACAAGACGGGGCCCGGCAGCGGCGCTTTCGCTACTGGGCCAACCGCTGGGGCGGCACGATGAAGTCTATAGAGATCTCGTGCCGCCCCAACTATAGCGGCAGACGTACACCGTGGGGTTTTAGTCCGTGCGACTCGGACATAACCCACCCTCTCCCCCGGGAGGGTGGCGTATCCATAAGGGATTTCCCCACGTTAAAAAAAAAAAAAGGGAGCTGTAGGCAGGAGTGCTGCCACAGACCTTAAAATGAATAATGTGTATATAAACTTATATTGGAAGGTACCAAGAGAGTGAAAACTTGGGATCATTCTTTTTTATTTTAAGATAAAAATTCTGACACAAAATTAAAGATGTCGTCAACAGTGTTACCTAACGGGTCCAACTTATAGGTGACCATTTACAAGACCGCATAAGTATTAAAGAAAATCATAAAACTATAAAAACCGTTTGGGGGAGAAGAATTACGTAGGTATAGGTTGTAAAGACGCGCTGGAGCTATTATTGGTTTCAGCATGAATGTGTCGGTTCGTCCGCGGTACTACCACCCGACACACCCACGTGAACTAACAGTGCTAGCATTGTTGCGTTTCGTTCGGTCAGTGACCAAGCCGGAGGCCCACCTCCCCTCACCCAAACACAGGCCGGCAACGCACTTGCCCCTGGTGGTACTAGTGTCTGAGGACGGCGGTGATCACTTACTATCAGGTGACCAGCCTGTTCGTTTGCCCCCTATAATGTAAAATAAAAAAACGAACTCACCCACGTCGCTCAAACACACCAGAATATTATATCGAGAGGTTGTACTTTTGAACACGGTAATACCTGGAACTGTAAATTTATTGCATTTTGTAGTCTGTTTATTGTGGAAGATTACGAACTGTTTAAGATTACATTGCGGCTTATGATAGCAGAAATTGCAAAACAAAGGAACAAGAGATCAGTCTCTTAGAGACTGAGCTCATTAGCCTCCGCGGCTTCATAGCCGCTATCTGTCCTCGTCTCGTAGACGATTACGATGCGTACGCTGCAAAGCGTCGCACCGAGCTCCCTCATTCCTCGAAGCCCGCTCCCTCGATCTATGCCAAGATCGAGGCTTCCAAC
>MU158974.1:167655-191887 GCA_015888305.1 Antheraea pernyi
TTGTTTCGATCCGGCACACCTGCGTTTCACAGGTGCGCTGCACCTGCGTTCTTTTTCTTGGAACTGAGTGAGACCTTTCCTTGTATTTATTTATTGCTTTATCTATTTCTTGGTATATTTATTTATTTACTCTTTTGTTTATCTATTTATTTACGTATTTCTTTAATTCTTCAGTGATTTATTTTTAAATTTATTTTCTTTTTATTGTTTGTTTATTTAAGTAGTCTTATGTTATTTTTCCCCTGTCTCGCTCAGGTACTTATTTGCGTTGTTTTCCTATTTTGTTTAGTTTTAAACAGCTCCCTTTGATCCGGACTCGGGATAGTCCGTTAAATTCATTAAGGCGCGCCCCCCTGCCCCTCTGGCAGGGAGGTTTCACATGTCCTCTCCCGCCCCACTCCCCTCCTCAGGCCCCGGTATGGCCGCTGAACAAGAGGTCAGTCTCTTAGAGACTGAGCTCATTAGCCTCCGCGGCTTCATAGCCGCTATCTGTCCTCGTCTCGTAGACGATTACGATGCGTACGCTGCAAAGCGTCGCACCGAGCTCCCTCATTCCTCGAAGCCCGCTCCCTCGATCTATGCCAAGATCGCGGCTTCCAACAACTTCCCGATCCCAGACGATCGCGATAGAGATGACTTCGACTCCGGCTCCGACATGGAGCAAGACCCTCCTGCTCAGCAGGATCCCCCTGCCGAGCAAGCCCCTCAGGCTGAGCAAGTCCCTGCTCGGGACGATGGCTTCACCACCGTCACGCACCGCAAACCGCGCAAGAACAAGAAGCGCCCGAACTCACCTTCCGATCCGGAGGACAAATCGCCCTCTAAAAAGATCGCAAACGTCGATGGCGCGAAAGTGCCAAAGGTGACACCAGCGCCCTCTAGACCCGACTCGCCCGTGGCTGCGGGTTCCGCAGTTTCGGGCAAGAAGCCCCGCCCACCGCCCCCCGTTACGATCCAAGACAAAGCGTCTTGGGTTGAGATTTCTAGCCTGCTGGAAACGGCAGGTATCCCTTACACCTCCGCCGTGAATACCGCTGTAGGTATTCAGGTGAAGGTAGCCACGTCCACCGCCCATCGCAACCTCACTCGTTTCCTTCGGGACAACCAGTGGGGCTATTTCACGCACTCTCTCGAAGAGGAGCGTAAACTACGGGTTGTGATCCGTAGAGTCCCCCCGCGCGGAGCCCTCTTGATATTATTTTCGCGATACAGTGACTCACCTACATCACTTGAACAGACATATGAGATCATCTCTCTCACACACGTGCACATATATACACATGGTGGGAGGGTTTTGTTTTTTTTTTTCCCTCATCGAACTGAATCGAATAGTTTAAGTTCGTTTCAATCCGATATACACGTATTCATTTGTGAATCATGCAATTTCGATTGTATGGTTCACAAATGTATATATGTATGAATAGCTTAGAATAGTTAGCTAGGACAGACGTGTCTTTTTCCAGGAAACAGCCCAAGCCGAGGTGTGCGTGCACCCTTGTGTATGTTACCCAAAACCAAAATCGGCTGAGTGCCCTAAGCGCTCGGCCTTAGTAGTCCGGTGAAGCTGTAAAGACCTTGCCAGGTCAATAGCATAGTCAGTTCGAAAAAAAAAAAAAAAGCAAAACAAAGATTTTGATTTAATGTTTGGCAGGACAGATCTACGGTAACAGTTGTTATTATACGGGCCCCCACAAACCATTCGCCAGCTAAATGCATTAGCTGATTCCGAAACGCGATAAACTAAAGGTATATTTATCACTATTTACTATGAGTAGTATGTGTTACATCTGAGAACTAGACAAGAACACGTATGTAGTAGTAGTTTGTATATGCTGTGGCCAGGGTGTTGAAACATGAACTGGGGGCGATCCACCTGAATACTGTTAAACTACGATCGATCTTCTCCGAAAGACTGTAAGTATGCGTGATGCAGGATTGTCGTCTAGCTAGGTGCAGTTAACTCCCGCTAAAAACGATAAAACAAATAGATGAGGGGATTATTTTAGCTTGATTGTGGAACATATAAATTTTAGTTGTTATTCATTACATTTAGTGTTAAAACAAAATCTGTAAATAGTTCTATATCGGCAAATTTTTCTCGAGATCGACTCAAAAAGCACTCGTGATCGACCGTTTGAGCGCTCCTGTGCTATGTTATGCCCAAGATGTGTTTTCTGCGATAGGTATACCTAACTATTGTATTACACAGATGCGGAACTGTATACAGTAAATGTATCGAAGAATCGGAGACGAGGGAGCAGCGCGAAGAGCCCGTCACCAGCTCGGGAGAGACCCACCAGCATTGGGACGAAAAACTCGGTCAGTCACTTTATAAGCTATATATTTACGCAACAACTATTGGTTGTATCACATGTACAAATGGTTAATCGTGGGTCTGCGTTTATATTTCCTCGACGGGTGAGAAGGGATCAACAGAAATGAAGATATCTTGATCATCCATCGCTTGGTTAATCATGAGGAATATTGACGGCGATGTGAATGCTCTGACGATTCGAGCGAGGATTCACTCCGCTTTTTTTTTCAAGCTGTTTATACGCTGTTCTAACAGCATCCGACAGGGTCCGACAGACGTTGTCCTGCCCTGATTATAAAATAATCCGTGACAAATTATATACCAAAACCTTCCTCATGAATCACTCTATTGGCACTGGTGAACACCGCATGAAAATCCGGTCAGTAGTTTTTGAGTTTATCACGAACAGACAGACGCGGCAGGGGACTTTGTTTTATACTATGTAAAATGAATAAAGAAAGTACGGATTTGGATTTTATATTATTTGGTAGTTTTTTTAATAAATAGGATAAATAGATAATTACATGAACGCTATTAACTGGTGTAGTTAACAAATGTGTTACAGCCACTAACGCTCATCGCCGGAAACATTTTGAACAAAATAAAAGACGCTTGGGTCCGATCCCGCGGGGTGGAATCCTCGAGCACGCTGTTAGCTCGATATAAGTGACAACGCACTCTCTAGTTCAATACACACACCACATTGACCTCATACACGTTCACACACAGAAACACACACCATAAGTACACATACACTAGAAGGGTTTTTACATACTTAGTTTTACTAGTTTACTTGTTACTGAAGCACACGTGCAGGTACCCAAGTAGCTAAACTAATCATGCATTTATATGTATAGAACCAAAATGTGTACCTGCACGTGTGCCTCACTAACAAGTAAACTAGTACTTACTAAAACTTTGAACCACTTCATCATCATCATCATCATCTCAGCCTATAGTCGTCCACTGCTGGACAAAGGCCTCACCACACGTTCTCCACAGCGTACGGCTCTGTGCCGCCTGTAACCAACGGCTCCCCGCGACCTTTATAATGTCATCGGTCCATCTGGTGGGGGGCCGTCCCACGCTGCGCTTTCCGGTGCGTGGTCGCCACTCTAGGACTTTTTTGCCCCATCGCTCATCAGTCCTTCGAGCTATGTGCCCTGCCCAATTCCACTTCAACTGTGATATTCGGTGAGCTATGTCGGCAACTTTAGTTCTCCTACGGATCTCCTCATTTATGATTCGATCACGTAGAGAAACCCCGAGCATTGCTCTTTCCATCGCTCGTTGGGTGATATTGAGCTTTCTTATGAGGCCCACAGTTACCGGCCACGTCTCAGTGCCGTAAATCATCACTGGCAACACGCATTGGTTGAAGACTTCAGTCTTCAAGCACTGGGGTATTAAGGAAGAGAAAACAGTTCTGAGTTTCCCAAACACTGCCCAACCAAGTTGGATTCGCCAAATACCAACCACTTGCTATTTATTTATTTATTAAAGGACAGCTACTGGCCAATGTACCACACATGAAATGACGCTATATGTGAATAATTTATAGATACATTGGTCTTTAAAAGCTATCACAGCATGCGTTACATGGTAAACATACTAAATAAAAACACTACAAAAACAAACACAATACAAACTTAAATAATAACAAATAATCCTAGGTAGCTAATACAGTAGAGATATTTTGATACAGTGGAATGAAAATGTTCAGTAACAAGTATAGGAAATACATTATCAAAAACGGAAACATAGTAAAGTTATTGTTTGTAAATTATTAGGAAGTAAAATTTATGTCTCTCAGCAACAATAATGCTTTTTCTTTGAAAATGCACAACGAATTTCCAAAGATGTCAAGTTCCTTTCCCAATTTATTGTACAGAGTACTCAGTCTTGATACAGGTGCATCTAAACCAATTTTAGTTCTTATAGTTGGAATTTTTAGTAAATTGACGGGGTATCTTGGGAATGTATGCGGTGTATTAAAGGAGAACCTTTGTAGGAACTGTGGACAGTCGGTTATACCATGCAATGTTTTATAAAGGAAAATGAGATCTATCAGTTGCCTTCGAGTGGTTAATGAGTCAATTTCAAAGAATTTTAGGTTGTCGATATAAGAATATTTGCGTTTACTCCTATAAGATGTATATGCTAGGTGACGTACAAATCTCTTTTGTAACGATTCAATTCGCTCTTGGTGTTTTTTATACAGTGGGTACCATACTATACTACAGTATTCTAGAGTATTTCTGACAAAGGTATTGAATAATGTAATTTTAGTTTTGAGATGTTTGAAGCCTTTGCAGTTTCTTATAATAAACCCCAACGTTTCAAATGCTTTGGATATAATTTCGTTGATGTGAGGTATGAATGATAGTACTTACTAAAACAAAATTTGCGAATAGTTTTACATCGGCAAATTTTTCTCGAGATCGATTAATATTTAGGATACAGTAAACTGTTGTCAACATTTGTAGTAAGATACAAATCACAACGTGCATATCGACTATCGTTTTTCATAAAGTTTCTCTTTACAGTGAGCAGTTCACTGTGCAGCTCTGCTCCAATGTCCTGCTCCACAGCGAGGACCGATGCTGCGTCACCACACCAGCATGTATCTACTACACACGCAGGTATATTTCTATTCTATCAGTTTACCGGTTTACCACAAGGATGAATGATGTATTAGACAAGGATATGTTTTTAAAAACCAACAAGTTTTATCTCTCTCCCGTGTGCTGAGTTTCGCGCGCTATTTTTTAATGTGTATTCTTATTTTGCAGAGTTTTGTCGCTTGTGATTATTCTTGTGAGACAAATTCCTATTATTATAATTATATCGTAAGTATATATTACATTATAAGTATTCTGGCAGTATGTGAAAAATTTAAAACATGCCTCATCTGTTCCCACATACATTGAATATGGTTTACAAACAGCTTGTAATGGTAGCAATATATGTAATTTGTTTTCGGATTTTTTTCAAAGCGTATATACTTATGACATAGTTAGACCTCAGTTATATTGGTCATTTGAGTTTAACCAAAGCAGAGGTGGGAAAAGGAATTCGTAGAATCGACAGTAATAAAGGTGCCGGCCCAGATAAAATACCTCCGTACTTTGTAAAAAAATGCATAAACTTAGTTGTTCCATTAATGACATTATTTAATATGTCGCTAAGCTCAGGTATCTTTCCTAGTAAATGGAAGGAAGCTTACGTGGTACCTATACATAAAAGTGGTTCTAGGAATAGCGTGGAGAATTATCGGCCTGTATCGATATTGTCTATTTTAATCCGTATAGTAGTTTAAAATATCATATAAAAATTTCATATCAAAAATAATTCGTCGATCCGATAATGATGATAAGTTATAATAATCCAAATTATTTGAATATGTATCATGTTCTTTATTTAGTTTGAAATTTAAGTATCTCAAATACTTTATTTGAATTTTTTCCAGTTCAGACTTATGTGTAATATATTCTGGCGACCATATTGGTGAAGCATAATCGAGATGACTCCGTATATATGCAAAATACAATATTTTGAAAGAGCTTAAATTTACAAAAGGTTTCGCGACTCTACAAATGAAACCAAACATCTTTAAAGCTTTCTGCCGTATATAATCGTAATGATACGTAAAGAGCAGTTTAGAATCCATCATCACTCCCAAATCTCGAATAACAGAAACTCTTTGGATTGGTAATGTATCAAGTGTATAACAATAATTTATAGGTTGATGTTTTCTAGTATATGTTATAACATTACATTTCTATACGTTTAAATGTAGATTACTTAGATTGCAAGAGTCACAAAGTCGCGAAAGTTCACTCTGTAACGTGAGGCAATCATCAATAGTACGAATAATACTGAATATTTTGGTGTCATCGGCGTACATAAGGTATCTAGTGGAGGAAAAGCAGGAGGATATATCGTAAGTACGTAGATATTGAAAAGCAGTGGACCTAAATGTGATCCCTGTGGTATGCCTGAGGGAACAGATTGAAAGCCAGACACAAATGTGCCAATCCGAACTGCTTGATTTATATTATTTATATAGGATTTAAACCACCTTAAGAGATCACCATGTATACCTATCTTGGCAAGCTTAAGCAAGAGAATATCGCGGTTGATACGATCAAAACATTTAGAGTAATCTGTGTACATGACGTCCACCTGATAACCTTGATCCATAGCAGTAGCGACGTAGTCTGAAAAAACTGCTAGATTGGATACACACATTGTTTGTCAACGGACAATCGGGATGATCGGTCACTTACTCGGCGGACTTACTCGGAGACACTTGTCGGGCTCGTTCACCATACAAGTGACACGGCGGATATTAATTTATATTTGTGCATTGGGTGTGTACGTGTTGGACCACTGGTGCTCTCACCACGGCTACGGCGGCGGAGAAGACTTATCAAGTAAGTGAGCGTTTTATCCCGATTATAAAGAGACATACTTTCGGCATTTATTTTCAGGGGTATCTACCTCCAGCCAATTTTAAATATACAGTCCACTTCCTAGGCTAGGTACCCCGATCAGTGTGGGTGTGGTGGTTGCCACAGGAACATATCACATACACTTACACATAAATTCACAGATACACAAGAACACTTAACATCCCAGTCACAGTCACACCTAGAACGCATTAACTCAAATATACAATACTATTGATTTAATATAGTTACTACATAAAATGTAATAATTATTACTTTGTAATTGACACTACGGAGAGGGTAGGCTGTTTACTACTGTCAATATTGGCTCCGTATTCTCTTACAAAATTAAATATAATAAGACGTGAAATTAAAGTGTTATTATAGCTAAAAAGTTAAATAATAAGGTCAAGTGAAGATAACAACAATAGTCTAATCATTAGTGTAAAAACAGTGAAAATTAGCATTTGCTTATTTAGAAAATTTTAGACTAAATGCTGAACTCTATAATTATTTCTGTGTCCATTATACTTTATATATATATATTTAGCGACAGTGAAATACATAAACATTAGTTTCACAAGTGTTATGATAGTGAAGACGTGGCTGAGAAAGTTACATTAAATATAAATAAAATTTTAGAAGAAAAATTCAAAACTTTAGAAAAAAATCATGAAAACCTCAAGGACAGGGTTGAATATCAAGAGCAAAGAATATACCATTTAGAAAAACAATTAAGACAACGCAATTTAGTATTCTTTGGACTGGAGGAACAAGTCCTACCTCGAGTTAGAAAAGAATATAAAAGACTTCGTTCATAAATATTTCCCTATTAATATAGATCGTAGAGACATACAAGCCATCAAAAGAATAGGGAAGGAAAATGTCAAGCCAAGACCAGTTGTTATAACGTTTACAACACTCGGCATGAAAATCGTTTTCCTTAAACATAAAGGAGCTCTAAAGGATATAGCTTACTATATAAAAGAGGACTATCCACAAACAGTTCTACAAATAAGACGAGAGCTACAGGAGCAAGTAAAAGCGGAAAGAGAGAAAGGAAATACAGCTATTATCAAATATAACAGGCTTGTGTTATTAAAAAATCCATCTAAAAATAAAACCATCAACAAAAAACGAAATCTGTCAAGATCACCAGAAAGCAAAAACACACACAGTTACGCAGAACCGAGAAGCAGAGCCGAGAGCAGAGAGAAAGATCAAGCAAGTAAAAAGAATAAAACCCTAGCTACCCATATAGCTCATAGATCAGCAAGTTTATCCGAAGGTGTTGTAAAACCAGGAATGTTAAATTTCTTAACTAACAAAAACAATAATATTAAAGTAAACACACAAAATAATACCACGAACGCATAGCAACGAACACAGCAGCCCCTCCCTAAGAATGACAAACGATTAAAAGAATCGATGGTAACACAACCAACACATCTTCCAAGCCAGCTGGTCACTGTGGAAGATTATGACCTAAACCCTCCAAAGACAATTACAACTACAAATATATTAAACAACACATCAACTACACCAAATAAGCTCTACGTAATGACATACAATGTAAGAACACTATCATCATATGACCACTTATTGGAATTAATGCAGGCAATTAAAGATATAAAGTACGACATAATTGGACTGTCTGAAACACGACGCCAAGGAATAAAGGTAGAAGAACATGACAACTATGTTCTATGCTATGCAGGACTCATACCAGGAAAATATGGTGTTGGATTCTTAATATATATAAGACACAGAAATAACATAGAGAGCTTTACAGGCATCAGTGATAGAGTCGCACTCCTAAATTTAAACATATAAGGAAACAAATTATCACTTATTCAAGTATATGCACCCACTGAAGTAGCAAACGATGAAGAAATAGACAATTTCTACACAAATATAAACAAAGCTATAATCCAAGCATACAAAACGTATATAGTTATGGGAGATTTAAATGCAAAAATTGGTCAACCGAGACAAGAAGAATACTTAGTAATGAAATCAAATGGTTACGGAGAAAGAAACAAGAGAGGCCAGAGGTTAATCGACTTCGCTCCTGAAAATAAAATCGCGATATTAAACACTTTCTTTAAAAAGAAGCCAAAACATAAGTGGGCCTGGCGTTCACCAAGTGGAGAGCATAAAAATTAAATAGATTTTATTATGTCAAACCAACCAACCATGGTACAAAATATCGAAGTGCTAAATATCAACTTTTCTTCTGATCATAGGCCTATAAGAGCATCAATAACAATAACAAAACAAAAGAAAAACAGGTCTAACTTCAGTAGCTGCCGTTACTCTACATTGAAAAATCAAGAAGAAGTATTGAAATATAAACAATGCATCACATCCTACTTACCAGACCTACAAGATTATTCTACCACATCTATGCAAGCCTATCACGATAAAATAACAAAGGCTATCACCCAAAGCCTTCTAAGTGCCCATTCAACAAAGAATTCCATACAGAAAAGTCACACCATTCTATAAGAGCGCACATTAATACTTATAAGAAGAAGACAAGAATTACAAAAAACTACAAAGAAAACACGATCAATGAGAAACGAGTTGTCAGCGCTGTATAAGCTTATAAGTAAACTGATAAAACAGGATTATATCAGACACAGACACAACACCTTACAAAAACATCTGATACAAACAGGCAGCACGAAAAAAGCTTTTAATGAATTACCAACGTGCAAAACATGGATTGACGGACTAAGCAAAGCAAATAGACTAAGCAAAGCAAATACAACACTAAATAGTCGTAAGGATATTATAAATATTGCGACAGAATTTTACAGGGATCTTTACAGCGCCAAAAACTCTAAGGACACAGGACATAGTAGTACGATCTTGACAGACATCTACAAGAGAGAAATCACAAAAAATTTCGAGGAAAAAGAAGTAATTGAAGCAATCAAAACTTTAAAAGTAGACAAATGCCCGGGCTCCGATTATATTACAAATGAAGCCATAAAAGCAGCCAATAGTCTACTAGCTCTACCACTGACTTTTCTGTTCAATCGCATACTGGAAACCACCGAAACACCTACGCAATGTTCAGAGTCAAATATAATATTAATATACAAAAAAGGCGACCCACACGATATAGGCAACTATAGACCAATAAGCTTATTACCATGCTTGTACAAATTATTTTCCTCGCTTATCAACAAAAAAATAAGCATCACATTAACGGCGGAACAACCTAAAGAACAAGCAGATTTCAGAAAAGGTTTCTCAACCATAGATCATATTCACACCCTGAAACTATTGATCGAAAAATATCAAGAACGACAGAGAGCACTTTACATAGACTACAAAAAGGCTTTCGACACTGTGTCGACATTCTTTGTACGATTATTGTAAGGTGACGTTGTGGAGAAGGAAATATATTGTAATTCTGACTAGTGGAGTCGTTTTTGTGATGGATCCTCGTGAGAGTTATCTGGAGCACGCTCTTACGCCGACATATACATCTTCTACTCCCTGGTCATTTAAAGTTTCCCAAATGCTTGTGTGAGACACAGTGTCGAAAGCCTTTTTGTAGTCTATGTAAAGTGCTCTCTGTCGTTCTTGATATTTTTCGATCAATAGTTTCAGGGTGTGAATATGATCTATGGTTGAGAAACCTTTTCTGAAATCTGCTTGTTCTTTAGGTTGTTCCGCCGTTAATGTGATGTTTATTTTTTTGTTGATAAGCGAGGAAAATAATTTGTACAAGCATGGTAATAAGCTTATTGGTCTATAGTTGCCTATATCGTGTGGGTCGCCTTTTTTGTATATTAATATTATATTTGACTCTGACCATTGCGTAGGTGTTTCGGTGGTTTCCAGTATGCGATTGAACAGAAAAGTCAGTGGTAGAGCTAGTAGACTATTGGCTGCTTTTATAGCTTCATTTGTAATATAATTGGGGCCCGGGCATTGGTCTACTTTTAAAGATTTGATTGCTTCAATTACTTCTTTTTCCTCGAATTTTTTTGTGATTTCTCTCTTGTAGTTGTTTGTCAAGATCGTACTACTATGTCCTGTGTCCTTAGAGTTTTTGGCGCTGTAAAGATCCCTGTAAAATTCTGTCGCAATATTTATAATATCCTTACGACTATTTAGTGTTTTATTTGCTTTGCTTAGTCCGTCAATCCATGTTTTGCACGTTTGTAATTCTTTAAAAGCTTTTTTCGTGCTGCCTGTTTGTATCAGATGTTTTTGTAAGGTGTTGTGTCTGTGTCTGATATAATGGTCAATAGTGCGAAGTTTAGGTCAATACACTAATCGTTGATCGTCAATAGTAATAAAAATAGGTTCATAGTAGTTTAGAATGTTAGGTCAATAGTGAAATATCTTAATCACAAACAAATAGATACTCTTTTTAAATGGATTTCGTATTGGAAATAAAGTCAATCGTAAGCGTATATTATGAATACTTATATTATGACCCCTATCTCCGCAACTATTTATTGCCGTCCTAGAAGGAATAATGAGAAAAGTAGACTGGAAGCAATACGGAATAAATATTAATGGAAACTACCTTACTCACCTCCGTTTCGCTGATGACCTGGTGTTGCTATCAGAATCAGGTATACAGTTACAATTAATGATTGATTCATTAAACGAAGCTAGCCAAAAAATAGGTCTAGCAACGAACCTAACAAAAACAATGGTCATGACAAACAGTATAGAAACTAGAATCTCAGTCGACAACGAAATACTTGCTTACACAGAAAGCTATATCTACTTAGGAAAACAAATAAGCTTCAATAGTAAAAATAATGAGTTGGAAGTAGAACGAAGAATACAAAAGACGTGGAATAAATACTGGAGTATGAAAGAAATATTTAAAAGCAACATGGCAGTACACATTAAAACCAGCGCATTGAACATATGTCTTTTACCCTTTTCTTTTTATTTTAACGTGAGGAAATCCCTTACGGATACACCACCCTCCCGGGGGAGAGGGTGGGTTATGTCCGAGTCGCACGGACTAAAACCCCACGGCGTACCGACAGACCGTTTTGTGGAGGCGGCAAGGGATCGTTCAAGCTAATCAACCTTGTAGAGCCGCCCTCACGGTCCGCCCGGCGGAAGGTGACCGCCGGGCTCCTACCTATAGAGGGACAGACCGGGTACACACCGGCTGCCCCCCTTCGTCCGCCGAACCCGTGCAATGAGGAGATGGGCCCCCCGGCCCATCCCCTCAGGTCCAGCTACGGTGGCAGGAGGAGTTGGGCGAAGCGCCTTCTCCTCCTGCCTGTCCATATAAAGATAAATCTAACCTAACCTAATTGTGCTCGGCAGCGAACAGGCTTGGCGAGCGATGGCCTCCTTCTGCGAGGGGGTCATCTCGCAGAAGGAGGAGGCGGAGAGGGCCCGCGAGGCAGACCCTCAAAGTGGCCGTCTCCGCCAAGGGAGGACAGGCAGGAGGAGAAGGCGCTTCGCCCAAGTATTTGTCAATACTATTCGTAGATGGTACCTCTTTTTAAATCCTACCATTAGGATGAACGTAGCGAGTCCTAGATCTTTTGTCTAGTTTGTCATTAGGTGCCAACTAACTTCATCTGCTAAATATCTGCGAATGTTTGTGTTGCTCGATTTTTTTCATGGACTTTTTTTTTATTGGACCTGATAGGTGGCGCTGTTGTCGATACCAGAAGGATTTTACAATATTTTTTTAAGTAATTTTTTTATGGGAGTGTTTTGCAATTCTGATCCTCAACATTTTTCTGTAACGAAAAGTGGTGGGGCAAAACACTGTCGGATAGAGTGTTGAAAACACCGGTTCGATCATCGAAGTTAAGCAACGTCTGACACGGTTAGTACTTGGATGGGTGACGGCCTGGGAACACCGCGTCACGACGGCTTATTATTGTATTTTTTTTATTATAATTTTTCCCTGTAACAAAAGTTTTACTTCTATCGTGTGTCTTTACGATACACTCGTTTTTTTTTATCTTTATTATATGCTTTGTACCATAAACAATATATATAATTACAAATTTTCAACGTCAAAACATGTTTCAATATTTTTTAATTAAAAAGAAAATCACAACTAACCTTATTAAGGTCTCTAGCAGAACAACGGGTTATATATGTACAATACATATAATGTAGAGATTAATAAAAGGTTAAAAGGCAAACTCTCCTATTGCGAGCTGGAATAGGTAGAAGTGAGGTGTCGTTACCCGTAGGTGGCGGTCGTCGCGGCGCCTTGCAGCTGTGGCAGTTCCTCGTCTCTCTACTGGCAGAGGGCGCGCGCTGCGTCGCCTGGACTGGCCGCGGACTTGAATTCAAACTACACGAGCCTGAAGAGGTATGAGTCAAAATTAAATCAGTCAAATCCAAAATTCTTTATTCAAGAGACCCTTGAAGGGGCGCTTATAAACGTTGAAAGTACCACCGGTGCGGACAAATAACCCACTCATCGAGAAGAACCGGCAACAAACTCGATCTGGTTTATCTTATTATGATACAGAATTTTATAAATATCTGACTGAGCTTGATACTTGAAATTACCAATTTGTTATTGTTTATAGTATGTACATTACGTTGGACTTTTACTAAATCTGGCTTCTCTAAGTTTTATGGACATACATTATACTATCAAGAATATTATTTCTAGACACCGGGAACAATTTTTTTCATAAAAATCTAAAAAAATGCAGACACGTTGGATGTACATTGTTATTATATGTGTAGATTGTATGATTGTGGAGTCGGTACGTTGTACAGGTGGCGCGTCGCTGGGGAGCGCAGAAGAACCGACCCGCTATGAATTACGACAAACTTTCCCGCTCTTTACGCTATTACTATGAGAAGGGGATCATGCAGAAAGTAGCAGGTATTTGTAGTATAATTATGTTGCTTCAATTAACAACAAACTGTATAAATCTATCTTTCTTCTTAAGTATATAAAAATGCTGTGTCATGATGTTCGTCCAGAATGAACTCCGAAACTACTCAATTCCGATCTTCATTAAACGGTGGCATTTATGTATAATTTGGTACAACTTGAGAAATTAGATCATTTATATTTCGATTACTGGTCTCAATATCTTTTAATTACAAAAATAAATGATTGTCAATGTTGGGTATTGTTATTAATTGTAAATTTCATCAGGGTCGAACAGATGGCGCTTTATATCAGTCTGTTGACAGAAAATTGTACGATCGACTATCATAGATAGATGAAAGGTTGGGTCAAAGTATGTAAATGCTTCCTCTCCTTTGACTCACGAATGGAAGTTACTTTCATTTTGACTAATTTGAAACTCGTAGCCTTATAGAGTAATTTATTGTAAACCGCTTTAAAAAACAGTCAGTTTATTCAATAAAGACAGTCGGCTGAGTGCCTTAAGCGCTCGCTTTAGTAGTCCGGTGAAGCTGTTAAGACCATGCTTGGTCAATAGCGTAGTCAGTTCGAAAAAAAAAAGACAGTCGAAGGAGTTTTTGGCATTAGTTTGTCATGTAGTGGCTTTTATATTTAATGTAATCTTGTGTTAATTGGCTCTATATTATGGCATTTTATGTAATATAGTCCGGTTATTGTCTATTACATGTATATAACTATTATAAGACCAGTCATGCTATGTGCATCTGAATGCTGTACTACGAAAGAGACAGATGAGAGAAAACAACTTGTGGCAGAGATGCGAATGTAAAGGTGGATGTGTCGTGTAGTTAGAATGGGTAAGATTAAGAATGGGTATATCAGAGAAAGTTAAAAAAACACCAGCGACTGAGAAGTTCAGGAGTAATAGGTTAGTATGGTACGGGCATGTCATTAGGAGAGGTGAAAACCATATAACCAGAAAAGTTTTGAGTATGATGGTGGATGGTGATAGCAGTAGAGGAAGACCGATGTGGATAGACTGTGTGAAAAATGATATATGTATAAAAGGTGTGAATACTGAGATGATATCTGACAGGGAAGAGTGGAAAAGGAAAACATGTTGTGCCAATACTACTTAGGTGGGATAAGGATTAGAATATGATGAGTTCGGTTATTGTGTATAAGTGAAGTGGATAGAAAATAATACCACTGAGCATTGATTCTGATATGCCGTAAAAATTCACTTGAGAGTTCTAACAAGGGGGCCATCACTTTGTTGATCGCACGTACTCGACAATGGCAGTAACAATTGGGAAGATTGATTGACCAAAAATAAAATATAATAATAGTGGTCCAGGATCCACGGGCTATTTTTGCTATTGATTACTACAAAGCTAATTTTACGTAAGTACCTTCATTTTGATGAGATACCCAACTTCTTATAAACATTTTCGATCGTGGTAGGTAGCTAAATGAGTAGCAGAGATAAAATACGTCGACGATAAGATTTGACGACTCTTAAAAATTTATTACTAAGTGTTTTATTTTTGTTAAAGTCTCAAGATAATTATCTAAATATTTCGAAAAAAAAAATTGATCTCCAAGATGTATAGTTTGATCAGAGTCCCCTTCTTCCGTGTATCGAAAAAGACAGTGTAAGCCTCGCGTCCTTCCGCAGGCAATTTAGCTAGTCAGTCTTTCCGCAGGAGAGCGCTACGTATACAAGTTCGTGTGCGACCCTGAAGCGTTGTTCAGCATGGCTGCAACAGCGCCTCGCGCACGTTCCCCCCCTCCCCCGGCCCCCTACCACGTGTTATCACAGCTGTATGGAGGTGGGGGGTGTGGGGCAGGATCGGGGGGTCCCGTGTACACGCAGTACTTGCCTGTACCCGCCGCTACTACCACCTCAGCCGCTGCAGAGCAACACGCGCGCCGATACTACCACCATGTGAACCAACTAGCGCACTACGAAGCCTAGACTACTTCGTTCTATTGATTACGTTTTTTTATTGGTTTTATGACCACTTCATACAAGACGCAACTAATTAATTCATTTTTTTTTTTCGAACTGACTACTCTATTGACCAAGCAAGGTCTTAACAACTTTACCGGACTACCGCTTCACCGGACTACACTAATTAATTCACTACAGAACCTGTGTATGTGTAATACTGTGTATTTTAATATCAAAATGGAGCCAAATATATATCAAATAGGATGTCCGTTATTTACCATGTCGGCTATTACGCTTAAGTATAATTCAAATCGTTAGTTTATAGCCAAAAATTATTTAAGAAAATACAATATTTTACCGTTTTTTCTAATAAAGTTTGGCCTTATCAAAAGATACAGATTAAATGATTGACGCCCATATCAAAATTTCTACATCCTATGGGATCATAGTAAAGGGAGAATTAATAATATTTGGTAAGTTAAATAAAACAGGCCGATTTAAAATTAACTTCTAAAATTTGAAAAACCCCATGTTTATTGAATGAGAAAAGTACCGTCATTTTGGCACGGTTAAACGGAATCGGGTTGTTTTTCTTAAACGTTTTTATACGCTATAAACATTGATATACAAAACCTTCGATCAGTTATTATTGGTCGAAATACAAAACCCACGATGCACACTTAACGTCTCAAAACCGGCACACAGAAATTTGTGTATTATGCAATCATTTCGAATAGCCTCACATCGCTTGCATCCTTGTACAAACAACTTTCAATAATTTTGGTAAGGTTGACTTTGCAAAATCATAAATTTATCGCATAACTATAACCACCTATGTATATTGGAGATTTTTGTGGCCAGTTTTGAGCGCTACTTTTATTCGAGACTCTGTGTCTTGGGTTTTTATGTATCAAAGGCTATAAAATTACGATTTGAACTATATACCCAAGTAAACAAGCCGACTTGGTAAATAGCGGACACCCTAATATCAAATGCGAACAGTTATTATCTCTCAGCTTTATTCTCGAGCCTATAGAAATTCTAGGCAAGATATGTGCTATCATCGTTGTAGATACTGTTCTTGCACCCTAAATACTTGGTTTTGTTCTACCATTTACTATTCCAGCTCATTGGAAACCATGTAGATCCCAGAATTGGTTTATTTTAATTCGCGGTTAATCTTGTACGATGCTGAGATAAAACTATAGAGATTTTTAAGAACTAGCTTTGGTCGCGGATTCGATTGCTTTAATGTAGGCTTTTACTTCACATCTCTACACTACTTTAATAGTGATTTCCTAAATAATGTAATTAATGCTGTAAACTTTAATACTAATGATACTGGTTTATTTCAATTGAGATTAGATTCTTACCATGAGCGAACCCGCCGGGTAAACTAGTCAATTATACTCCTTTAAACCAATGACATAATTCTCTTCAATATTCATCATTTGGTACTATTTTATATCTAATAATGTAATATGAGTTGTATGTAAATACATGACGCATCATGTGTTCGCGGGTGTTTTAGACAAATTGACAAACGATTTATCATTATTTCGTAACTATTATACCGAATTGGGGTTTTACGCTGATTGCTTTGCGACTAGCTAGTTACCGCGTCTTCGTTTGCAAATATGAATCAAATTAAAGGAATAGGGTGTGTCGTAAAACAAGCGATAGTAGTGAAACTTTGATGAATCAAATAAGAAATGAACAAGGTGTATCGTAGACACATACGATAGAAGTGAAACTTTTGTATTAATTGTATTTTTTTGTAATATAACAAAATACCGATGTGACGTGATGTTCACAGCGGTCACTCATCCAAGTAATTACCGCGTCCAATGTTGTTTAACTTCGATGATCAGAAGGAAATCAGTGTTTTCAATACTCTACCTAATACAGTGTTTACCCCCCTCACTTTTTGTCATACAAATAGTTTACGGATAAGAATTTCATAAGAAGTTCAACTTAAAAAAATATAATTAAGAATCTCAGAATCTTAAAATACATAATTTTAAGATTACTTTAGTAAGTTAAGTAGAAAATTAAAATATGATTAATATTATTGTGCAATAATAGAGTTTAGTAAATCTAGTCTTAATACTGTATTAATAAATTCAATTTTCTTACTGTACTTATAAATAAATATATGAGATAAAAAAAAGCATTACTATCAACTGGTTGTTTTTTTTTTTGGGATGTCACGACCTGCACTCACCCACACTACACACTCAGATCCCTGTTCCAGCTAAACATAATGTGTTCGAGACAAAACTAACTTCCGCATTACATTTCAAGACACAATATTTAGTTCGTTGTTCTGAGATGGCGCCACAGTCCAGATAACCCGCGCTTTGAAATGGTCGTTGTCGATGACATGTGCCTGTCGATCCGACATAGTTCTGATACAAATTTAATTGTACTAGTGATCCCCTAGTGGTCGTGATTCGACCATAATTTATTTTGACATTCAATAAGACCAAAGAGAATAATAATTACTAGCTTCTGCCCGCGACTTCGTCCATGTGGAATAGTTGGTTTGGGCTAATTAGCACGCGGCGGAAGCTCTCAAGAAAAAGAAAAACGATTTTGAAACATTCTTCATTGGTGTTCCGCTCTTATTGGTCTTAGCGTGATGATATAGCCTATAACCTTCCTCGATAAATGAGCTATATCATACTGAAAGAACTTTTCAAACCGATCCAGTAGTTTATGAAATTACCCCCTACAACGTCACAAATTTTACCTTTTTATAATATTAGTATAGATTATAGTATGAATTTCAGCGGTTTCACAAATTTATTAAAGATATATTATTTATTAATTAATTATTTAAACATGTTTAATGTGAATAATGTGTGTGTTATATATTAATACGTGAAGCCAAAATTTGTACCCCTTTTTAAGCGAATTTCGCGAACGGATGAACTTGAAATTTAGCATAGTTAAAATTTATATGTAGAGAAATGCAGAGAGCTATTTTTTAAAATATAAAATGCATTACAAGCATATTAAATTAATTAAAATATACATTACTCACACTACTGCTTGAATTATATACAACATATACACACATGTAAATGAAAAAGAAAGACGCTTTGATATCCTTCATTTTACTCTTACGTTCCAATTACCTTTTCAATATTTATAACATGACTGACGTTGCATGCCTTACATGCCCTTTGAAATCAACTGGTCAAATTGTAGGTTAATTTTATAATAATATAATATGTAAATTCATAATATAGATGAATAATTGATAAATAATTTATCTTTAGTAAATTTATGGAACCACTGTAATAATTATTATTCTCTTTGGTTTTATTGAATGTCAAAGATGACAGGGCTGCTTTCAGTCCATGTCACTTTGCTTCATGTTGTCATAAGAGTAAAGCAATATTTCCAAAGTCAATGTCAATATTTAAATGTTTAGTATTTCTTTATGGTGAACTCATTTCAAATGATGATTCAATAAAAAAATAAACGAAAAAGTACTTGGTAAACCAAAATAAGATAATTTGTTTGTTCATGAAAGTAATTTAGCACAATAAAGTATATTTAGCACAGTTGATGATGAATTATGAACAAAAATGAATTTATTTTCAAAGTTAATGGTAGTATTAAAAACATCTTTGTTTTGAATTCATCATTTGATTCTATTCTGTATCCATTACTATTCCAAATGATGAGGCTGGGCATCCATAATAATATCACTATTCCTCATAATGTACAGACTATATTTAATTCAATACCACCCAGAAATACCACGCACTCATGGGGTCGTGTATAATTAATTGAAACTTATGTCATGAGTTGCTTTAAATTACTTTATTTTCGTAAAGTTATGTTTACTTAGAATTTGAAAGCCTTACCAACTTACGTAACTGCCTGTTTTTTGGTTCAAATTTATAATTAATTTCAATTTTCATTTACACATTGATTTTTTTAATGATTATATAATTTTTAAAAAAGTGGTCAATAACTGAGTAGGCTCTATGAAAGCCTTTGATTTTAGACCTTATACCCTTTGATAAAAGAACCCTAATAAAGTTCAAACTTTAAAAATTCAATGAACTATGGTCCAATGTCGACCATTGGGCGTCCACTAGTTATATAGTATCAAGTTAACCTACAGTTTGACCAGTTAATTGCATGTAAGTTATGGAACGTAAGTCATGTTAAAAATATTGAATATAGGATGAAAAAAGGTAATTGACACGTTCAGCGAAGATAATAGAGTAGCAAGATGAGAGTGAAAGAATAAAACTTTAGTTACATTTATTATTGTCGACCACTATACATTTTAAATAAATGATTTAATTACTCAAATATGATATGATTGGTTTATGATAACTGTTCTATATTTTATTTACTTTATAACAAAGAGTTGCTAATAATATTTAATGTGTTATTTAAGTTCCGTTTCATCTGATAGAGGGCACTCCAGATAATGAAGCTTTGATTAAATTTGTTACTTACTTACATGTAAACCCGATGGCAGCACAGTCGCGCGTCCTTATATACATAAATAATTCTATTGTATAGTTTTTATTATTTTATTAAATTTATTTTCAATTTTTTTTATTGATTTGTGACAAAATTGAATATATTTAAATACCGGATGGTACAGAAACGTGACGCCATATTACCGTAACGGGCTTCTGTTGCATTGTAGTCCAGTTATGTCCTAGTCGCGCCTAAAGAAGTTTTACTTGAAAAATGAGTGCGTGTAACCGTCACACGCCATTTAAGTAAAACTTTTTAAATATTTTGTGAATAAATAGTTTATAACAAACGAATCAAACATTTTGAAAAAATAATAATTATATTTAATAATAATAAAGATCATACAATGGAATTAACTATGTATATATGAGTGCGCGACCGTGTTGCCATCTGGTTTCAATGTAAGTAACAAATTAAATCAAAGTTTCAATTTCTGTAGTGCCATCTATTAGCTAATTCGGAACTTAAATAACACAAGAAATATTATTAGCAATTGTTTTTTTATAAAGTAAATAAAATATAGAAAAGTACGAACAGACTACTATGATAAGTAACGATTTAAATTAATTATGATTTAATAGAAGTTTTGGTTATGTTTAATTATTATCCAAACGGATGGTACAGAAACGTGACGCCATATTGCCGTAACGGACGTCCGTTGCATTGTCATCCAGTTACCTATTAGTTGCGCGTAAACAAGATTTATTTTAAAATTTTTAAGTAAGTTGTTGCGTTTTATAGTGAGTTACTTTAGTTCTTCTAAACTGCGCAACTGATAATACTACAGCTTTCACTAGCATGTAGGCATCTTTTCCGAAAGATTAAAAAAGTGCTCATAGGATCTATTTCATAAGGATAACCCATAATAATGAATTTAAAGCCGATCTGTGAATGTTTATAACAGGGACGCAGCTAAATCCCGTTTTATCAAAAAAAAAATTGCCACCGAATCCTTGTCGCATAATTGGTTTCAAAATAAAACAACAAGAGTCAACAGTTAATACAATATATTATTTATTACAATTCATTTTATTTTATAAACAATTGTCGACACTAACTCTCCCATACAAACTCATACATACATACCCATGACATGTTATTAGATAGAGCAAGCATAGTGTGGAGACGCGACCACGCCGTATTTACCAAAATTAACCCTTATAAAAAAAAACTAAAAAAAAATGGTGTACAGACTCCAAAATATTCTATTTTACAATTATACTATTCTGTTGATATATTACAAATGATTGCGCGCACACATCTACCTGTACATTCCATTATATAAAAACATACGAGTTAATGATGTCAATCCGTTAGTCATTCGGTTTGTCAGGTCTGCCAGTTAGTCATCGAATGGTTGATCACTAACTTATCTACGCGATCATTCGGCCAGTACGCCAGCCAGTGAGTCGATCGGTCACTTAGTCAGCCAATTGATAGGTTAGTCAGTCCATTATCCATTCGGTCACTTAGCCAGTCAGTCTATCGCTACTAGGTCAATCGATTAGTCACTCGGTTGGTTAGTCAGTCAATGATCCACTGGGTTTGTTAGTCAGTCAGTTATCAACTTGGTTAGTTAGTCAGTCCGTCATCCACTTGCTCGGTTAGACAGACAGTCTGCCATTCCGTCGATTGATCAATAATTCGAACGCTATACAAATATTATTATTGTCATCGATTAGCATATCAGTCGATATACATTAAGCATCTTAAATACATCACACAATTTTCCCCTACATTTATATATCTAAACGTGTCGTAATAATTATCCATTAAAACTTACATTAAATCTCACATACTTTCGCTTCCGAGTCGACTTGTGTTCACGTACAGTTTTAAACTGAATTCGATTATTTAATTAAAAAACTATATAATAACAAAATCTTTAATAAATATTGCACTTATAAAAATTCAAACACACGGTCCATTCTAACGTGTAGATACATATATAATGGTCGCTGTTCATTCTAATCTAAATATCAAACATTTACAACAGTGTAGTACGAAAAAGAACTGATAGATGGCGTAAAATAAAATATTTTAGTACGTGTGTTCATTATCACAGTAACGGATAAGTGCCCTCTATCGAGCTAATAGACTAACACAAATACAGCATTATTTATTAATATCTCGTACTTATATTTTTGATTATCACTGAACAAATCACAATTGAATAATCCGATAGATGGTGTTAAAACGATATATTTATTTACAACAATATTTAACAATACCAATAAGCGATGGTGGTTAAAAGTTTAAAGTGAGATTGTTACTTAATAAAAGCACACATCTCATAAATAAACCGTAACTTTGAACTCAAATCGTTATCGCTAGATGGCGTTAAAACGACATATTCATTTTCAACAACGATTAACAATACAAGTATAGGATGGTGGTTGAGATGAGATGCTGGATCTCGCGCGTGGTTTCCCTCGCCAGGTGAGCGGCTACTACCTCTGCAGGGATGCTGCGATATCTCTGAGCGTGGACCGGATGGTGTCGTACGTCGCGAAGGAGATGCCGACCGCGATGGGGCCCTTCAGCCAGTTCATGCTGAGGCCCTTGAAGAAGCCGCGCCATCCCTCCAACCTGAACGATATACGTGTACACTAGGGGAGTGCGATAAAACTAATCAAAGAATTATTCGATAGCGAATCGATTCGGGCAATTCGATTTAAAATTCAAATAATTCGGATTTAAAAAAAATTACTGATCTTTTTATGTATGCGATAAAAGCACAATATTCTAGGAACTTGTTAAAATATGAAATTATACAAAAATATTAAAATTCTTTTGAAATAAAATAAAAATTAGTGTTCTATATTTTTGCACTATTAATTACATGAAAAATGTTTCCTAGTACTAAAAAAATAATATACATATAATAAACCTTTCAAATGTTTAAAAAAAGAAACCTTATCTATAATCTATTTCACTAATGATTCCCTAAAACTAAAAAACCGAAGACTCGTTGTCGTTTTTTTTTTGAGTATCATTTTGAAGCTGAACAATTGATTAATCTTAACTTTCATAATTATTCAGTTCAATATATTGTATATCTAGAATTAAGTGTTATCAAAGTTTGTAAGTTTAATAAGTTTTAATTAAATGTTCATTACTGGGATGCAGATTCAACACTGATACATTTACGTTATGTAGGGTTTATTGAGACGGCCTGCTTCAGATGCTTGAAGGACACAGCGCGGATTGTTGTACCGCGGAAGAGATCTCATGTACCCCATGTAAAAGGGGAACCGCCCTTCCTGGGGGAGTGAAAATGGTGGTAGTTGCTGTGGATTAGTCATAGACTACATACACAGCAGCTATTTGCACGCTGATATAAACCACTGCGCGAACTGGCCAGGACCTGGTCCTGCAGGCAGTGCCGGGACAGCCCCATCCCGCGGGGCTCCGGCGCCACCGTGCGCGCACTGCCTAGAGCATCGGTACGCCCGGTATACCGTAGACGCCGGCTGGAATGGGTTGGGGTTCCCTGACATTCCAACTGGTGCAGGTGCTCACCGGACACGGCTATAGGTAGGAGCCCGGCGGTGGCCTTCCACCGGGCGGATCATTGGGGCGGCCGTATAAGATTGATTAGCATTGAACGGCCCCTTGCCGCTCCAACAATCACAGTATGTGGTACGTGGGGTTTTAGTCAGTGCAAGCCGGACATAACCCACCCTCTCCCCCAGGAGGGTGGCGTATCCATAAGGGATCTCCCCACGTTAATACAAAAAAAACAACAGCGGTTGTCGCGGAACCGTACACGTCCCAGGCCAGCCTCACTGGGTCGGAGATGTGGATAGTTCTGTGGCTATATTGTCCAGGAGGACTACGTAAGAGGACGCTTCGAGAGCTGGAGAGGGACTCGTGACGGATGGCCCAGAAGAAATTCCGCCCACGGCAACGGAGACTACTCTCCAGCCGGACGTGGAGTGGGTCGTGGGAGCGTTATTCCCCGGCTTTGCGGCACTCGGTGTTAGAGGAGGCGGTTTCTTGTTCTAATTTTTGTTACAGATAATGCTCTTTTATAAGTTAATATTAGTCCTACAAATTTGTGTGGAATATGAAAGGGTGTGGGAGTGGGTGGTACTGACCTGTAGACGGTGGTGATGGTGTCGCGGATGGTGCGGTAGGCGGGCTGGTGG
>MU158974.1:191900-225394 GCA_015888305.1 Antheraea pernyi
GGGGGTGGAGGCGAGCGGTCTGCATGCGGCGCCGCACGATGTCGAGCGGGTAGGAGGCGGTCTGCGCGAGCGCACCGGCCGCGCCGCCGCAGCACATGCTCACCAGCGGCCCTTGCGCCGCGCCCCCACTGTACTCTGTGTAGATACACACACCATTCTAATTCATACCTCTTTGCGAATTGTATTTATCGGGGAACCGCTATTCACATACGATACCGTGCTATATCGGGAGTGTTACTAATCTCCTCGAACCCCATTGGTTGAAGTTATCGGCTGTTTATAAATCTTGATGCCTTAAAAGTCGACTGACGACTAGATACTAGACATCCTCGATCAGACAGTTGGGCTAGTTACACCTACAGATAATTGGTCATAACTATATTCAGTGTAGTGTTTCTGTAAATGGTTAACGTTTCATTTGTTTGTTCTTGCTAGATTGATCGATCAAATTATAACTATGACGTCACTACGAATGACGTCACATCCACATGGACCCTATTTTATCGCTGCCCCGACATATACAAATTAATCATGTTGGAAATAAAGCACTATAATTGAAGTCTCTCCTAAATATGAAATGTCGACACTGATTACTACTGAAAAATAATCAAGCCAATACAACCAAAAAAAATGTAAAATGAAACGGTACAAATTATCTAATACAGCTATTAACGAATTGTACACAATTTAACGTTGTTAAAACAAATACCAAAATGACTATAATATAGTTGATGTATGTCATAAACATCGAAACTAATTACAATCTAAAGACACTTAAACAAATATAAACCATAAGTGATGCAAATGATATAATTAAAAAAAATCGAATAATGCGAATGAAGATGGCGTTGGGACATAAAAATTTCAAACATTCACAATGTAGTATAATGTAGTACAAATAATGACTCAACAGATGGCGTTTAATACAAATCCGAGGATTACCTATTAACGTGGTGTACAATTGGTTTTACTTACAGCCATATAATCACATATCACATTTAAAATGTAAAAAAATATAATGTTCCATTATTTCCTTCTAATTGGTATAAGTTATGTTTAATTATTAATTTAGATTATTATGATTACTAGCGGGTCCGGCAGACGTCTCACCCTTATTATAAAAAAAATCCTTGATATACCAGTACCTATCTCATGCATCACTTTATCGACTAGTGAAATCCGCACGAAAATCCGTTCAGTAGTTTTTCGCGAACAAACAGACAGACAGACAAACGCGGTAGACGACTTTGTTTTATATTATGTAATGATACATTTCTTTTAGTCTATATAAATGAAAGCAATTACTATATGTTTGCCTAATTCTATATTTATTGTGTTCTATGTTTATAATTTATAGGCTAGAATTTGTATGAAAAAAGGTATTTTTGTTTAATTTACACCTAAGCATAATTTTATTATACCAACTTTACAATAACTCATCACTAGGTAGCACTGTGGCGTGTAAATTGTTGTAAATTTAGACAGAATAGAAATTGATATGTATATATGATACGTATATACGTATGCCATAAATATACAATATTCCAAAGATATTCAAAGAGCCATAACTCTATGATAGATTTTTTTTTATATTATAGGATGCAAACGAAGAGACGGGTCACCTGATGGTAAGTGAACACCGCCGTCCATAGACACTAGCAACACCAGGTGAGTTGCAAGTGCGTTGCCTGCCTGTGTTTGGGGGGAGGGGGGAGTGGGGGAAAGGGAGGAGGGAAGAGGAGATGGGCTCCAGCGCTCTCACTGACCGAACGAAACGCAATAATGCGTGCATTGTTACTTCACGTCGGTGTTCTGTGTGTCGGGAGGTAGTACCGCGGGCGAGAAGACGCATTCATGCTGAAATCAGTAATACCTTCAGCGTGCCTCTACCACTATAATAAAAAACGTACTGTTATGCCTTTTTTTTTATGTCATAGGTGGCAAACGAACAAGTGGGTCACCTGATGTTAAGTGATCACCACCGTCCATGGACACTAACAACACCAGAGGAGTTGCAAGTGCGTTGTCACCCTTTGGGGGAAGGGTTAGGGGAGGGAGAGGGAGAGGAGAGAGGAGAGGGGAGGGGAGGTGGGCCTTCGGCGCTCTCACTGGCCGAACGAAACGCAACAATGCAAGCACTGTTACTTCACGTCGGTTTTCTATGGGTCGGGTGGTACTACCCCGGACTAGCCGACCCATTCATGCTGAAACCAGTAATAGTTTCAACGTGGCTCTACCATCATTAAACCTGAACCTGAGCCTGAACCGTGTACCCTAATATGCTGACCTTTCTCCAACACCATAGAACTGTATCCCTTCCTAATTAGCACCCAACCCAGTACCTAACGTCAGCGCTTTCCGAATCCTCTCACGGTCCTCGATACCACGCGGCAGTTCATTCCCAGACTCCGTCCATAACAATCTTAATCCTCATAACTATTCAGTGTTAAATAATAAGTCTATATATTAAGTGAATAAATCTTTTTTTAATGAAAGGCATTTTTAGTTATAACAGTACGCAGAACTGTGGTCATAGCTATTAGTGTAGAAAAGATTTAAAATTCGATGACCTGCCGTATAGATGGTGGAGATTGAGAATGAGTAGTGCGCAGTACTCACGTAGGTATTTGTGCTTGAGCGTGTCGTACGTGAAGAAGGAGACGCCGGCGTAGGGGATGACGCCCAGCACCGTCGCCCCGTACCCCCTGCAACACCACGCGCTGTACTCCCACTAGCTAACTCACTCACTAAACGTGCTACGAACTCAGTTGGTTACTAAAAATACTACTAACTTACTCAGTTACTATAAGTAGTACTAGCTCAATCGGATAATAAAAGTATTAATAATATCAGTTAGTTATCAATTGTGTTACTAGTTCAGTTAGTTACTAACAGCGTTACTAACTCAGTCAGTTACTAACAGTGATACTAGCTCAGTCAACCACTAGAGTTAGTAGCTCAATTACTCAATGTAGTTAGTGTCAGCAGCTTATTCAGTCACTACAATACAACCTTTGTTTAAATCAGGCTGCAGAAGTAGTCTTGGAAACTATAGACCTATTTCTGTACTTCCGTCCTTAAGTAAAATTGTGAAAAGATTATGCTCAACCAATTAGTAGACTATTTCAATGTGCCAAAGTTTCTGGATGGTCGACAGTTTGGTTTCACGAAATTGAAATCTACTACTGACGCGGGTGCAACGCTTATAAGTTATATATTGAGGGCCTGGGAGGATTCGCATGATGCAATTGGTGTGTTCTGCGATGTCTAAGGCCTTTGATTGCGTTGACCATAGAACGCTTATTCGAAAATTAAAACATTATGGTATTTGTGGATCTTCTCTCGACCTTCTAGTCTCTTATTTAAAAGATCGTTGTCAGAAAGTTAGCATACAAGGGGTAACCTCTGCAGGATCCTTTGCGCGAATTGGCGTCCCACAGGGCTCTATTCTAGGACCGTTCTTGTTTTTAATATACATAAATGATCTGCCGCTAATGGTCAATAACTGTGCTGACATGGTGCTTTTTGCAGACGATACTTCAATTATATTTAAAGTAAAAAGGACAGATTCAGAGGTTGGGCATGTAAATAATACTTTAAACGAAATTTCTCATTGGTTTGCATTAAATAACTTAGTACTTAATACAAGTAAAACATAATGTATGAGATTTATTTTGCCTAACGTGCCACAGGTTGATAGTAGCATCAAAATCGAAGGGAATTATGTAGGGTTAGTTGATAATACTGTATTTTTGGGTATCACACTAGATTCAAAATTACAATGGGGTGCTCAAATTAAACAATTGGCAAGCAAATTAAGTTCTGCTGCATTTGCAGTACGTAAGATTCGCCAGCTAACTGATATTGCTACTGCTAGGTTAGTCTACTTCGCCTACTTCCATAGCTTAATGTCTTATGGCATTCTGTTGTGGGGGACAGCAGCTGAGGTAGACACCATATTTTTATTACAAAAACGGGCAGTTCGAGCAATTTACAATATGGGACCACGCGAATCCTTAAAGACCAAGTTCAAGGAATACGGTATCTTGATTCTGCCCTCCCAATACATTCTTGACAATTTAATGTATGTCCGTAAAAACCTTGAAAAGCTAGATTTTGTAAAAAACGCATACAGTGTCCTAGCTCATTCAGTCACTATAGCATAATTGCATGTGTTACATTTACACTATTTTAATAAGGAACTTCTTCTATTTTATTTTTGGGAACCAGTTTGCTAATAGACTATTACTCCCATTGTTAAGTGAGTAACGATATTACAAGTTTCTTGATATAATTTCAATGAACTAACAAGATGGTGGCCATCTTGTTAGAACTTTCCTGGAACTTTTTGTGGCTAGTCAGAATCCATGCTCCGTGGTATTATTTCAGATCCACTTCACTTGTGCACACTAACCGTAACAATATTACGTAAAGCCCCACCAACGTTACACAATATAGAGCCGAATAACCAAGATTATGGATAAAATATAAAGATCACGGCATTTCAAGATCCCGGCAAAAACTCCAACAAGGAACTTGTATCACTAACTGGGATAAATGTCATTAGCTTAATCAGTTAGTACAGTGTTATCAGCTCAGTCAGTTAATTGAGTTACTAATTCAGCCGCTTGTGTCGCTAGCTGAGTCAGTCGTGATAGTGTCGTTGAATGTTAAATCTGAATCACGAAAGATTCACTTGTATTGCATCATGAGCACTTTCATAACCTCGATCAATGACTAGTGTTACCAGATCGGGCAGTCATTTGTGTAAGTGAGTTGTGTTAGTGAGTGAGCGAGTGAATTGTGTTAGTGAGTGAGTGAGTTGTGTTAGTGAGTGAGTTAGTGAGTGAGTGAGCGAGCGTAGCGGCGGTACCTGTAGAGCGCGCGCAGCCCCTCGTCGCGCACGACCTTGCTGAAGACGGCGGAGAGGGTGCGGTACTCGGTCGCGTTGGTGACTAGTGAGTGAGTGAGTGAGTGAGTAAGTTGTGTTAGTGAGTGAGTGAGTGAGTGAGTGAGTGAGTGAGTGAGCGAGCGTAGCGGCGGTACCTGTAGAGCGCGCGCAGCCCCTCGTCGCGCACGACCTTGCTGAAGACGGCGGAGAGGGTGCGGTACTCGGTCGCGTTGGTGACTAGTGAGTGAGTGAGTGAGTGAGTAAGTTGTGTTAGTGAGTGAGTGAGTGAGTGAGTGAGTGAGTGAGTGAGCGAGCGTAGCGGCGGTACCTGTAGAGCGCGCGCAGCCCCTCGTCGCGCACGACCTTGCTGAAGACGGCGGAGAGGGTGCGGTACTCGGTCGCGTTGGTGACTAGTGAGTGAGTGAGTGAGTGAGTAAGTTGTGTTAGTGAGTGAGTGAGTGAGTGAGTGAGTGAGTGAGTGAGCGAGCGTAGCGGCGGTACCTGTAGAGCGCGCGCAGCCCCTCGTCGCGCACGACCTTGCTGAAGACGGCGGAGAGGGTGCGGTACTCGGTCGCGTTGGTGACTAGTGAGTGAGTGAGTGAGTGAGTAAGTTGTGTTAGTGAGTGAGTGAGTGAGTGAGTGAGTGAGTGAGTGAGCGAGCGTAGCGGCGGTACCTGTAGAGCGCGCGCAGCCCCTCGTCGCGCACGACCTTGCTGAAGACGGCGGAGAGGGTGCGGTACTCGGTCGCGTTGGTGACTAGTGAGTGAGTGAGTGAGTGAGTAAGTTGTGTTAGTGAGTGAGTGAGTGAGTGAGTGAGTGAGTGAGTGAGCGAGCGTAGCGGCGGTACCTGTAGAGCGCGCGCAGCCCCTCGTCGCGCACGACCTTGCTGAAGACGGCGGAGAGGGTGCGGTACTCGGTCGCGTTGGTGACTAGTGAGTGAGTGAGTGAGTGAGTAAGTTGTGTTAGTGAGTGAGTGAGTGAGTGAGTGAGTGAGTGAGTGAGCGAGCGTAGCGGCGGTACCTGTAGAGCGCGCGCAGCCCCTCGTCGCGCACGACCTTGCTGAAGACGGCGGAGAGGGTGCGGTACTCGGTCGCGTTGGTGACTAGTGAGTGAGTGAGTGAGTGAGTAAGTTGTGTTAGTGAGTGAGTGAGTGAGTGAGTGAGTGAGTGAGTGAGCGAGCGTAGCGGCGGTACCTGTAGAGCGCGCGCAGCCCCTCGTCGCGCACGACCTTGCTGAAGACGGCGGAGAGGGTGCGGTACTCGGTCGCGTTGGTGACTAGTGAGTGAGTGAGTGAGTGAGTAAGTTGTGTTAGTGAGTGAGTGAGTGAGTGAGTGAGTGAGTGAGTGAGCGAGCGTAGCGGCGGTACCTGTAGAGCGCGCGCAGCCCCTCGTCGCGCACGACCTTGCTGAAGACGGCGGAGAGGGTGCGGTACTCGGTCGCGTTGGTGACTAGTGAGTGAGTGAGTGAGTGAGTAAGTTGTGTTAGTGAGTGAGTGAGTGAGTGAGTGAGTGAGCGAGCGTAGCGGCGGTACCTGTAGAGCGCGCGCAGCCCCTCGTCGCGCACGACCTTGCTGAAGACGGCGGAGAGGGTGCGGTACTCGGTCGCGTTGGTGACTAGTGAGTGAGTGAGTGAGTGAGTAAGTTGTGTTAGTGAGTGAGTGAGTGAGTGAGTGAGTGAGTGAGTGAGCGAGCGTAGCGGCGGTACCTGTAGAGCGCGCGCAGCCCCTCGTCGCGCACGACCTTGCTGAAGACGGCGGAGAGGGTGCGGTACTCGGTCGCGTTGGTGACTAGTGAGTGAGTGAGTGAGTGAGTAAGTTGTGTTAGTGAGTGAGTGAGTGAGTGAGTGAGTGAGTGAGTGAGCGAGCGTAGCGGCGGTACCTGTAGAGCGCGCGCAGCCCCTCGTCGCGCACGACCTTGCTGAAGACGGCGGAGAGGGTGCGGTACTCGGTCGCGTTGGTGACGGCCATGCGCGCGCGCGCCAGGTCCAGCGGGTACGTCGCGCTCTGTGACGTCACGCCCGCCAGCGAGCCCGCCACCAGGTGCCGCACCGGCTGCGCTCTGGGACACGCACATACGCTCGCTATTACAACATTATTGTGGCCCGGTCTTATCCTAACGAATAAAGGACTGTTATATATCAATCAATACATACGAAAGGGAAACAAATAAACGATGACTCTAATAATGTACAACAATCTTTTTTTATAATTCTATACGAATATTACATTATATATATTTAATAATAATATTATACAGAGGTAAAGTTTGTGAGGTTGTAGGGGGTAATCTCAGAAACTACTGGATCGATTCGGTGTCCTCCCTCGAGATCGAGACGGTAGTGGCGGCGAAGGCCGAGTGCAAGACGGCCGACCTTAAGGTCGACGAAATAAAGAGGAACTGGGGCGGCCTCGGCGCAGTTCATGTGACGCTCCCCGCGGCGGCAGCCAAGGAGCTTGTCCAGGCCGGCAAGCTCCTGGTCGGGTGGAACGTCGTGCGTGTCCACCTGCTGGGCGAGAAGCCCCTACGCTGTTTTAAGTCTATGGGCTTGGGGCACACCCGCCCTATGTGCCCCTCCTCGTCCAGCAGGGGGGACGGGTGTTACCGCTACGGCGCGGCGGGGCAAAAAACCCGCTGCGCCGTATGTGGTGACGCCGGGAGGCCCTCAGGGCACGTGATGGGGGGTCGAAATTGCAGGGGACCTCCCCATAATGGGAGTTCGCCCAAAGGTGGTGGCCGCCAGGCGGGAGGAAGTTGATATGGACCAATAATGGATCGGTCCATACGCAACTTCCTCCAGGCGAACCTCAACCACTCCGCCGCTGCACAGGACTTACTCGTGCAGTCAGTAGCGGAGTGGGGTATCGGGCTCGCGGTCGCCACGGAGCCCTACTTCGTTCCCTCTCAACCGCAGTGGGCTGGGGATCAGAAAGGCTCCGTGGCGATCGTGGCTGGTAGGGGTTCGGCCCTGGCGGCAAGAGAAAGTGGGGCCAGGTTCGTGACAGCCGTCTGGGGAGAGTACGCCGTTGTGGGGGCGTACTTCTCCCCTAACAAGCCCCTGAGGGAGTTCGAGGTGTACCTCGGCTCCCTACAGGGAGCTGTCAGGCGGCTGTCGCCGCTCCTCGTGGGTGGTCCTTATGGGCGATTTCAACGCCAAATCGAGGACTCGACCGTGAATTAGCGGAAGTGGCGATCATCGTCCAAGTCTGGGCACCGGATAAACCTTTGCGGGGCACGGACCGCGAATTTATGGGGCAGCTTACTCCCCAACGTTGGGGGGCCGGGTGCCGGGCACCGCAGACTCTACATGGGAGTCGTGCGGGCGATGGCCGCCTACGAGGCACCAGTCTGGGCCGATGCCCTCGGTGCCGCCAACGTGCGCGCGCTCCGCAATGCACAGCGCACGGTTGCACTGAGGGCAATCCGGGAGTAGCCTTACCGCTCGCCAGCTCCCTGCCCTGGGAGCTGGAGGCAGGAGTTCTCGCCACCGTGTACGAGTTCACGGCGGCGAGGAAACGCAGGGGGAGCCTCTGGCTCCCAGGGAGATACGAGGCGGAGAGACGGCGTCCCAGAGGAAACGCCGTCGAAAGGTGGCAGCAGGATCTGGAGGACGATCGGTTCGGACGATTTACAATAGACGCCGTCCGCCCTTGCCCTGCGAGAGTGGTTGACCAGGGAGTGGGTCTCCCTGACGTTCCGACTGGTGCAGGTACTCACCGGACACTGTTGTTTCGGGTGGTACCTGCACCGGATCGCACGCAGGGAGCCGACGGCCGCCTGCCACGAGTGCGGCGCTGACGAAGATACCGCGCAGCACACGCTGTCTGAGTGTGCTGCGTGGGGGGAGCACCACCGCATTCTGGCGGCGGTCGTGGGAACGGACTTATCGCTGCCGAGCGTGGTTTCGGCCATGCTCGGCAGCGAACAGGCTTGGCGAGCGATGGCCTCCTCGATGGCCCGCGAGGCAGACCCTCAAAGTAGCCGTCTCCGCCAAAGGAGGACAGGCGGGAGGAGGAGGCGCTTCGCCCAACTTCTACCGCCACCGTAGCCGGACCCAAGGGGATGGGCCGGGGGGCTCATCTCCTCATTGTACAGGTCCTACGAACGAGGGGGGGGGCAGCCAGTGTGTACCCGGTCTGTCCCTTTATAGGTAGGAGCCCGGTGGCCACCTTCCGCCGGGCAGACCGTGGGGGCGGCTCTACAAGGTTGATTAGCTTGTACGATCCCTTGCCACCCCCACGAAACGGTCTGTCGGTACACCGTGGGGTTTTAGTCTGTGCGAGTCGGACATAACCCACCCTCTCCCCCGGGGTGGTGGCGTATCCATAAGGGATTTACCCATGTTAAAAAAAAAAGGAACTACTGGTTCGATTTGAAAAATTCTTTCAGTGTAGTTCATTTATCGAGGACGGTTATAGACTATATATCATCACGCTAAGACTAATAAAAGCGGAGCACCAATGGAAAATATTTCAAAATCGTTTTTTTCCCTTCCGAGAGCTTGCTGCGTGTTAGTTAGTCCAAAATAACTATTCCACGCGGAAAAAGTCATGGACAGAACCTAATTTGAATTATATATATATTTAAATGACGTAATGTTGTTTTATTATAACTTAATGAAATAATTCAATTTAAAATCAGCAGGTAGATAATGTAAACTAAAAACTGTATATATATAATATAGGAACATAATATAATTGTCGTATAATTTTAGACTCACGTTTAAAATTTATATAGTCATATGCGAAAACACTTTTTACACCAAGTGAAAAACAACAGTGATTTATAAAGTATTCAATTATAACGAGAGAAGAGGAGAAGGGTAAGTATTTTATATACGAAAAAATAACAGTAACTGGTGAAATATTCATTACGAACAAGTATAAGGAGAGTGCATTAAAGTGTGAAATTAGTTTTCATATCATGTGACAAATAGCAGTGACATTTGCAATGTATTAAGTGGTGCAGGTGTGAGTGTGAGGGGGTATGGATACTGACTGTGCTGTTTGCGGCGTGTCGACGCCGAGCACGCGTTTCCATTGCTCGTGCGCTGTGAACTGTATGGCGGCGTAGGGAACGATACGCGCCATGGTCGCGCTGTTCCCGCGCCACATCGCGAGCGCACCCTCCGTCCTGATGGTGCGCAGCGCGAACTCGCCCGCCGCGCGCCACGAGTACGGCTTCTGCCTAATTTATTTATTTAGTGTTTGGGATAAAACTCACTTCTGCATTTCATTTAATCACACAAGGTTTAGTTTGTCGATAAGAGATGGCGCCACAGTACAGTTAGCTCGCGTTTTCATATGATCGCTGTCTTTTAATGACATGCGGCAGTCGATCCGACATACCGCAATTACCCAGGTGTCGTAAATAATCAATTGTCGTCTTGTCTGTTCGTTGTCCTGTTGTTGTTTTATCATTTTGATCATGTTGGTCAAAAACAAAGTGTCGCATCGACAAAATTTCTGTAAACACTTTGGTCTGCAAACTCGTCATCCAAACTTATCCAAAGAGGCAAATATAAATAGGGACACGGTATCGATACTGTACTCGTGAGTAGGATCGAATTGAAAAGTAGAACATAATATAAATAAACATATGGTATTGGTAAATACATTTAATACAATAATTAAAAAAACATAATTATAACGGCATAGATTAAAAATATCATTTTTAAAAATGAAACTTTTTGTTACTTTACAGACATATTAAATTCCCATTCCTCCTCCGGACAAACACTTAATAAAGTAAATTTTCAAAAAAAAGTATTAACCGACTTCAATATCAATCAAAAACCCATAAGGCACTAAAAAGCGGAAAATAAATAGTTTATCAAATTAACCAAATTAAATAAAACATATGAATATGTGTGCTACCTAGAGATATACTGGAAGTCGGTACCAACCAAAATTTTTGTATTACAGAGACGCGAGAGTGGACTTAAACTTTGTACCTGTAGATGATATGATTTTCGGTTTGGTTGGCACCGACTTCCAATACATCTCTAGGTAGCACACATATTCATATGTTTTATTTAATTTGGTTAATTTGATAAACTATTTATTTTCCGCTTTTTAGTGCCTTATGGGTTTTTGATTGATATTGAAGTCGGTTAATACTTTTTTTTGAAAATTTACTTTATTTTTCCATTTTTAGTGTACATAAATATATTTTACTAGCAGTGCCCGCGAACTCCGTTCCGCCTTAAGTATATTAAAATATGCGCATTTTTGCGGTATGGTATCTATCGGTATGGTATGCGATATGGTTTCAATTGGTTGTACAATAAGTAACGTTTGGTACGAACGCAACCTTTTCAGTAATCCGCGATAGTTTCTACCACCAACTCGGCTACCATCGCTTCACACATTATACACCTTAAGTAATGTAATTACAATGCTTGCGTCATGTTGCAACACAGCAACGAACATAAGCACAATAGGCTCCTAAGAATTGAAGAGTTTTTTTTATAATATTGGTGGCAAACGAACATACGGGTCACCTGATGGTAAGTGATCACGGCCGCCCATGGACAATTGCGACACGAGAGGAAACACAGATGCGTTGCCGGCCCTTAAGAAAGGAGTAGGCTCGTTTCTTGAAAGTTTTCTTACTTTGTCACGGATCCCATAATCAGAACCTAACCAAACTCTCATCAAACTACCCTTGAAGTACATCCTTTTCAATAAAAAATGAATCATCGAAATCGGTTAGCGTAATATTGAGTTATTCGTCTATTTGTCGTGTACATACTTAATGCAAATTTAAAACTTATACGGTTTTGCACTGGATGCCGTTGTCGGAACTGTACCAAATTGAAATGGGACCACACTGGAAGTACCAGCTTTCAAATAAAAAAAGAATAATCAAAATCGGTTCACCCAGTCCAAAGTTATGAGGTAACAAACATAAAAAAAAAGATACAGACGAATTGATAACCTCCTTTTTTTGAAGTCGGTTAAAAATATAAGTTTATCGAGGCCGTATTGCTGATTAGCGGTTTCAAATTTTCGATATGTGACTTTCTGCTTTAGGAAATAATGTTTTTTTTTTAAATTTCAATATTTAATCATATTATTATTAGAACTACGAAGTACGAACTAGTGAAATGAATGGCATAAAGAATAGGAACTCAACGTCTGTGAACGGATGTAACAATTTTGAGCTCAATGTTTTAGTACACTTTCTAAAAATATACCTCTGTAGGCTTACGTTACAAAATACTTGCTCGTCTATTACAAGGCAAGTTAATAGATAATATTCCGTGTCTATACTTAAACACTTTGTGGAAGAGCCGCAACTAAAGAGTGAATGAGAGGTTTGCGAACCACTGCGTGCTAGAAGATTAGTAAGTTTCCTGTGATCATTTTAATGAACTAACAACATGAATGAATATAATAGAAATCCATTGTATCGTGAAAGTTGGATCCTAGTGACCCTGGATCCTGTAAGTTGTACTCACGAGATCTGGAAGTTGATCTTGGTGCGGTCGAGCGGCGCTATGGCGGTCTTAGCGAGAGCTCCGGCCGCCGCGCCCGCCACCAGCGACGTCCACACCACCGTCGCATGCGTCAGCCCGACCGCTCGCCCCGTCCGACCCGCCTCTGTACCCGACAGCACCGGCAATATAACCGTCCTTACTCATTCCACTCTATCACCCCACATCAAGCATCATTTCGACAATAATTGCCACAAATTGCTCCATATTTGAAGTCTGAGAAATTACGTTATAATATACTAGCGGCCACGGCGGACGTTGACCCGCCCTTATAATTAAAAAAGCCTTGAAAAATGATACACCTAAGCCTTCCTCATAAACCACTTTATCTACTGGTGAAACCACATAAAAATCGGTTGAGTAGTTTTTGAGTTTATCACAAACAGACAGACAGACAGACAGAATTTGTTTTATAATATAGTATAATATGTAGTGATATATGTCAAAAAGTTAAATCCAATCGAGTGGTGTGGCCGATTCTTCTAGATATGTGGGTTGTTTGTCCGAACCGGTGGTAGTTTCGATGTTCATAAACGCCTTCTTACAACTTAAACTAAAGAATATATTTTTGATTATGATTTGGACCCCTATCCCCATAGGCAGAGACCAAAACCATAATTTGTAACTTACTCGAACTATTATTTTTTTAATTATATTATATTTCATATTAGTTGAGGCGAAAGATAGTATGTAACTACTGCATTAAAAAACAAACAAACAAGACTATTAATTACGTTAGCATCTCTGATTATTCGTTATCACACACTTGAAATTATTTAACTAATAAAGACATTTATAGTCTTATCTTATCAGAAACGCTGACAGCAGGGGATTTTATCCGCCCCCGTACAGCGCCCGAGGTCATGGACTAACAAAAGGTTGCGGGATCAATTCCCGTCTAAGCGCGACAAGTTTTTAGTTAGTCTGGCCTGATTATACTCGTCCAGAATACTGAGAGAATGATTTAATGATTTCATTTTTAAGAGAATGAGATGAATACCATAATGTATTAAGCAGGTGGTGGTTTTTGTGGTGGTGTATTAAACAGGTTTTGGGGTGTAAGGGGTGTCGAATAACATCGAAGACTTGAGAAGTTCAAGCCAACCTCACCTGCACGTGGTGCACCCTGCTGAATAACGAACGAGGCAATGGCGAAAGCGGGGTGGTAGGGTTCTACAGCCTGACTGGGTCGCAACCACCATGTATATGGCGAAAAAGCCCGTCATAGTGATTCGCTTCTGCGGGTTGCGTTTCGGGATTAGCCTGTGCATATCCAGCTGTTCGCAGGCCGGCATGACAACGGCGACCGGCGATGGATAGTGTGTCACTCAGTGGTATGCATTGTTTTTGGATTGTACTGTGCTTACCATCAGACACAGTGCAGTCATTTTGCCGTGCTACAATAAAAAGAAGAAGAAGAAAAAGAAAGGTGGTAAACATCAGTTTTCGGCATTATTTAGTTATATTTTAATGTATATTAATAATGTTAATAATACACAACAAGAAATACTTTTCAAAAGTGCTAGATTGTCCACTACGAGCCATCAGTAATGTGCTATAGATTTCAATGTTTCTCTCTCCCTCTCTTTGTATAAATTTCGATTACATTAAGAATATACTATCTCATTCTCTCACAGACTGAAACCTATATATTTATAACTATCTCTTTTCTGTTACAACATTTTCGTTTCATAAATTCGCATTACAAAGTGCCCCGTAACAAGTTTCACTTAAAAACACTATACACAGTAATCAACGTGACAAGAGAATGCTTTTTATGTACACACACTACTTGCTCAATATATATATATATAGAACACTAGCTGACGAGGCCACGCGTTGCTGTGGCTCGAGTTATTAATTACATGTTTAATTAAAAAAGAAATTAAAACGTGGCGCCATCTATGATATATCTATAACACTCGGTCCTACAGTTTATTGTAAACAAGCTAATTTAAAACGTCATCTGTCGGAGAATGTTGAATTACAATTTAAAAAAATGTAATAAAAAATATTGAGATAATCACAATATAAATTATCATATCTCTCAAGTTGAACCAAATTATACATAAATGCCAATGATTCATGAAGATCGGGTTTAGTTTTCATAAAGATCCGGTAGTTTCGGAGTTCATCATGGACAAACATCATGACACTGGATTTTTAAACATATATTTAGATATTCATAATTATTACGTATCACTGTTATTTTTAATTTCACAAACCACATGTCTAATTCGAATATGGTATGCATATAAATATATTGGAGATAGTAACCATGATGATGTGGAGGTCGGTCTTCGTGCAGGACGGCGACCCTCGCCTCCCCCACCGACATCACGACGGCTCCTCGCACTCCCCCGGCAGCGCTCACGGCGCCATCTGTAAACACGACACAAAACACCGTATTATTCCACGACAGTACCCGTAAAATCTATCTGTATCTACTCAGGGGTCATTCATGTATTAAGGTAAGCATTAAAGGGATGGTCTTAGATTTGCTTATTTTTAATGACATAAGGCGCGCGGTCTTATCCACTGGGCTACCGTCGCCCCAGTACGGAACCATTAAAGTTAATTCCCCTATCACTGCATATTATCAAACAAAGTCTCTGCCACGTGTGTTACGATAAACTCATAAACTACTCAACGGATTTTCATGCGGTTTTCACCAGTAGATAAAGTGATTCATGAGGACGATTAATGTATAAAGTAAGAGCGTTGCATACTTGCTGAGCAGGAGAAGGGGCGGTCCGAAATTACATAAATTCTGCCTATGTAATAAATGAACGACCCCTCACTTGTAAAAAAATACCCACTGTTGGGTCCAGACGTTCACCTTCTGGTATCTTCAAATAAAACAGTGGTTGACTTTCACAAACTTGACTTCAATGAACTGTATATTTAATTTCAGGATTCTTTACATGTAGCTTAATCGTGTATAGCGAACCGGTGACAATAGATATTTTCCTCAGTTTAACACTACAATTATAGTCTTAAAATTAGTAAATTATACGTGCCTTACAGCCGCACGTTCATCCATACATTTACAGTGTTTACATACATTCACGTTATATTTTCAGTGATGGTTCCGTATAATATTAGACAAATAATAATAATAATCGTGTTGGCGGTTATATTTGAATTGTAACATGAGTGATATTTTTAAATATCACATAAGACATATTGTACATTAAAATCAGTTACATAGGATATACGACGTTTATCTGTATGTATTACATAAACACATTTATACACATAGACAATAGCTAATAATAATAGTAGCTCGTCTGTCTGTAACAGACACATTAAACACATCAACAATATATCATATTTATTATTATAAAAGACATTCCATTACATAAACATTACATTTAGTTACATTACATTAGTACAGAGAAATATATAGAAACATGACAACTCCTCTGTTCCTAGTACATAGAAACATTTATTTACATGGAGATCTGATAACTAAAAATTTTAATCAATATTAACCCGCCCCTCCCCTTGTTAGTAATGGTAAGCAAAACTCTCATTCCACTTCTATACTTATGTATGTATTGTCATAGTGTTTACAAAATATATACCAGGTTTCATAAGGATTTCTTTAAAGTAAATATTTCTGATGTATTTGATACTCAGATGTCCCTATGTCATCAAAAACAGGCAAAAAACCTCCTCCCTCCTTTAGTACTTGCTAAACCTTTAACAACCCCTTACAACTAAGTTAATTTGTTTAAGAATTAATACTACAATAATTTCATTAGTTTTCCAGAAACCAACTATATCTTCATCATATAAATGGCACAGAATATTGTTTTTCTTAAACCACCTGTACATACGCAACAGATACATATAACAGACAGCGACACACTGTCTTATGAAGGTCATCTGGAAAATTAAAAATCGTTATCTCTAACCAAACACATTCAAATTAAAATCTAAAGGAATTCGTTTTAAGTACAAAAATGATGTAATCGTAAACAAACTAGAAGCTATACAATACAATCACTTTTTAATATATTCTATATTCTTAAATTAAAAATATTGGAAGAAAAGAGAAGGCATAAGAATTTTTACTTTTTAATAATTGAATACAAACAAGGTCTCAAATGCATTACATTATCAGAACATCATTCCATAGCAATAAATTGATATATTATATATGATATTTGTTTTGCTAGCAAGTTGAGTAAGCAGTGATGTGAATAATGAATTTAATGATTTCAAAAATTATAATCTTTCTTATGTTATGAAGCAATAAAATAAAAAAGGTTCATTAGATGTGTTTGTTTATTTTTTAATTATAAAAAGCCTAAAACACGATTGCAGCGACATTTACCGCTTCTAAATATGAATTCAAACTGTCCAGGGACACACACAAACCAGTTATTAGTTTCATCGGTTATCCTGGAGAACCCCTTGTGTTTTATGGGACAAAAAGTATTGTAGATGTTACTTTATAATATTAGTTATCACTGTGTCTAGTTTCGTCCAAATTGGTTCAGTACTTTCAGAGTGATACATGTTCATTAATATAATTTTCTAACAAAAAATAAATATTGATAAGCATTTGAAAAAGAACAAAAAATAGAACAAGAATAAAAGAAAATTTTAAATGAATTCACCTATAAAAATTCAAATTAACCTATCGAAAAGAAAACATGAAACGCAAATGAATAATTAAATTCAAGGATATTGAAATATAATTTACTGAATGTTGTTTAATACTACTGTACTGCTGAAATAGGTATAGAGATAGTACTCTCACATTAAACTTTACAAACGATTTAGCATGAGAAGTTTATACACTGTGTTTTGAATGATTTATATAGTTTAATATAATAATTATGTGAGTAGAAATTGCCATAGCCACTGAAGCACCTCCTTGATTCAACTTTATAATATTAAATAATATAGATTTCTTATCACCCATTATCACAAAATCTTAAATATTTTGATAAAACAGACCTTAATAAGTAATGTATATGAAAATTATATTAAATTTAAAAACATAGAGGGTTGCTTTGAGGTTGAAAATTTGTGTTCTTATGCTTTCTTCTTGTGTGACAAGTCTACAAAATGTTGTCAGGTAATTTAAATAAAAATCAGCACAAGCTATGGTTATTGCGTTTAACTTATAACCAAAATCCATCTAGATAACCCTATTAGTACAAAAAAAAGTAACTGAAGTCAATGATATACATGAATATAAATTATTAACACACCAACATTCAAATTTTGTATTTAGATATAATACTGATGTATCTATTGTTTGTCTGACAAATTTTTTACAGCTGGAGGATTTTTCATGTTTATTTATGAGTTTCCATAGGAGATCAGCAGTAATAATAAAAAATTAAAGCAGGTAACTTAATTCTTTGTTGAAAAAAAATGTCAGTTTTAGGGACGTTAGATGTTGCTAATAAGTGTGAAATATTGTGATATACTTCCTTTAGTGTTTGTTAATCTAGGTCAATTCAAATAAGTAAGTATCTCATTTTTATATTTGTGTGAATTCTGATTGAAGTTACAAGTATGTGAATGAGGATCTCTGGTATTAAAAATGGTGAGTAAAATTAACTGGTATTATATATCTATGTATGTATACATGCATGTTGAGTTATAAACTGTTTCAATTATTATCACAAAAGTTTGCATGAGTGACTATTTTTTAACAGCAAAAGTTTAATGCTATTTTATTATAACTCGCCACTAGGAGGCGCTGCTGTACATTAACATCTGTATGATTTAACCAATTTTTACGATAATCGGTATATAAATGTTTATACATAGATAATATTTACATATAACTATTTATTACAACAAATATAAATAACAAAAGCGTACGAAGTCTCACGCAAAATTAGTTGATATTGAAACTAATTTACATATCTTCTAAAATATTCAATTTTATAGGTAACATGAATGTATGTGCATTGAATAAATTATTTTATTTTTCTCGTCAACTTGTTTCTTGGACCGTGACTCGTAAAAAAACAAATTCACGTTATAAAAGATCGCTATCAAACTCCTAATCCAGGACTTATCTACGTAGTAACTGGCGTAAATTATATGTATTTAACTAAATACATGAAAAAACCACGCGTGTGCACTCACGCATCATATGAAAAAAGCTAAAAATAAAGTGTTAATGAACGTAACGGCCTATTACGTAGAAAAACAATGTTATTTATAGTTTGTAACCTAAGTACAAAGTCCTAAAACCTGAACTAGAAGTAACCTTGTTAATTTTCCAGCACCGCGATATTGAACTACGCCACTACAGTAAATAACTAGATTGTTTACCGTTCGTAATGCATACATAAATTATAAATATGGAACAGTGTACTTACTTCAAACCGTAGTTTCCTTCGCCGCCAACTAGATTCTTCAAAATATTTTTCGTTTTCAATAAAATTTACAAACAACTGAGCTATGATTCAAAGAAGTTACAATCTCAATTAAAAACAAGAATCACAGGTTTGAAATTTGAGCAATATTTATTGTTTGTTTAATTTTTCTTTCATTAGAAAATAACTAAAAAAACATCACTCGGCAACTAGCACCATCAGCTAAGTAGGTATTTACTTATGCACTATATACTTTCTGTCAAGAATTACCTGCCAGTGTCAATTGTCATTCGGCGATGTCATTGTAAAACGTCAAACCTTTGATATTCACAGAGCAGCATATGGTTATGGTCTATGGATGATGCTGGCGAATAAAACGCTTCTGCGTGCTACCTACAGGTGCTCTAAATATATATAAAGCCTTTATAGTTTTGGACAGTCCCTTTGTTATTATTTCTAAACTTGCTTTTAACGGTATAATGACATTAAATATGGTGGTGGTGAATAAAAGTTAATTTATAATCGATAAAATACTTTCGGTTTCTTGATTTTTTTAAAATAAAGAACCATTGGCAACATTTAAAAAATCTGGCCGATCCATTTTTAATATCTATCATATTTAAGTTTTGATTACTTGTACGACTATTAGTCTGTGGTTTTGATGTCCTAAGCACATATATATAGCTTAGAAAACAGTTTATTTGCGAGCGGATATTAATTAGGAGAGACGCGAGTTCGGTGCAGCGGTAAACCGAGGCACTAACGCTGTGCCCCGAGGTCACGCGAAACATTCCACCATAATCCAGGAGAACGTTAACTTACGTTACAATAAAGAAGATACAAGAATGTACTTTTCCATAAAAACATCGCCACTATATAACGCTGCAGCGAATTTTTTTTAAATGTAACGTTATGTCTAAATAGTGTTTTTATCTATATATTTTATCACGCAACAAATCGTCTTAGTGTCTGTATTTATTTAACTACCGAGAATATCTATACAAGATATGAGTATAGTCCCGGTCGTCCAAACCGCAGACTTAATCCAGAGAATCAATAATTATTATTTTATCAATTGAAAATAAAATTACAATATCCAAAGCTACATATAATTTATTATAAAAAATCAACATACTTTTTTACTCAGTACACACGCACGTACATACAATTTTAATTTTCCATATAAAAACATAAAATCTAGCGCTTTGTAATACCGCAACCTACTTTAATGCGGTCATATTGAAGTATATAAAAATAAATATATTCTTTAAAGTTATAGTTTTACAATATAATATATGCGACTCCCGCCTGAAAGGCGCTACTTCTCATGAAGGCCCGACTTCCTAGGAAGGCACAACCGCCAATGGAATCGTGAGCAATTGTTAAAGGAGGCGTTAAACAATTTAATAAAAAAATAACATTTACGCAGACGCAAATTATAAAAGACACGCGTAGCAGAACAAAGATTTTGGAAATAATTTAATAGTAATTTTTTTATTTGTGATAACCTAATACTAAATAAAACATGCAACCGTATAGAATACCTACTCGTACGTACAGTCACACGTGACGCAGTACAGACAGATATGGATAAAAATAAGGGGGAGAAAACATTGACAGAAGTAGGAGCCGCTATTCGGAGAGGTCGGAGTCGGAGTCGGCGCGCCCGCGGATAGTCTTCTTGCTCTGAGCTTGCAGGAGCCGCTGGCGGCGCGCGTCGGCGGGCGGCACGGTCAGGTCGCCGGAGTACTCGATCACTCCCGCCCTGCAACATACATACATACTACTATTATACTATACTAGCTGTTACCCGCGGCTCCGCACGCGCTTTTTAGAAAATGTATTAAAGAAATGTAAAATTGTGAGTGGGTGTGTACATTACAGAAAAGCTTTTTCAAAAACATTTGTAACTACGACACGCACGCCCACTGTAACATGTAACGTGTAAATTAGATATATGAATACAAATAGTATATCGAATGGGATGGGATTTATCATCAGCAACATACCTGGAACTTCAACCTACTATATACCAAACTCAGTGCTCACTAACACTATATAAGAAAGTAATGCAAATTATAAGCTATACATTATCGAACAATATATCTTAAATCTTTTATTATATAGATATAATATGCCCGTATTGTTGATATACTTAAGTTATTCTTATACATTGCTATAATCACTGAGTTATGTAGTCGCAAACGCGGTAAATAAAACAAAATGGCCGCTAAATTGACCAAAAAGATGATATAATTCATATTACATACAGATATATGACTTTCAATTATGTATATTTATTCTTGGAGTCCAGTAAGGGAGACGTCTCACGCGGTTGTAACATATTTTTGATCAATTTCACACGGACGAATGAACAGGTAGCAGTTAATCACTACTTAGTGTACCAATTCAAATATAAAAAGAACCATTAAAATCGGCTCACAATTGACGAAAATATCGGTTAACATACATAAAAACAATACATACAACCGAACATAGTAACGTCCTCCTTTTTCGAATTCGGTTAAAAAGAAAGTCCTCTGTCAGTTTATCTGTTCGCGATAAAGTCAAAAACAACCATTCTCATGCCATTTTCACCAGTAGATAGAATGATGATTCATGGGTAAGGTTTAGGTATAATAGAAAATTGTTTAAAGGATATATAAGAAATACCTATATTGACAACTTCAGAATTGGCTGTATGGATTAATTCCTTCGCCTGTCCTATTGAACGAATATTATTACTACTACTACTAACGAAATCTCTCAAAAGGAAAAAAGTGCCCGATTTTGAAACATTTTTCATTGGTGCTCTGCTTCTATTGGTCTTAGCGTGATGATATATAGCCTATAGCCTTTCTCGATAAATGAGTTATTTAAAACCGAAGGATTTTCTCAAATCGGACTGGTAGTTTCTGAGATCATTGCGTTCAACCAAACAAACAAACTCTTCAGCTTTATATATTAGTATAGATATATACTTGTTACAGAAGTATTTTTTTCTCTCTTTAATATGGGCTTTGTCGCATATCGACTATGTAAGAACATCGCATACATATTAAATTCTACAATAATCATATCTTAAAAGCTAAACTTGTGATTCTGTACGGCATTGTTGCACTTTGAGACAAAGGGCCTGTCGGCATCGAATTACAAGTGCCTACATCCATAGATCGAGATATGTTAAAGAATTCCTACAACCTTGGCATTTAACGTATTCCATCAAAATATGGTATACATCCTCAACCACACCACACACCTTACAATTAGGTGATGCCCGTTTTCTTATAGGGTGTAAAAACCTATTTGATGGAATGTCTCCCGAGCGTAATCCGAGGGCTATTATTAGGTCAGATCTACTTGATAGTTTTTGATCAATCTATGGGAAATCAAAATGAGATTGTCGTTGAATGATCCTGATCCCTTTGTCTATCGTGATCTCTTATCAAAATATATACCATTTCACATGAGACAAGTAGTCAGTATACATTGGAGTGATATGCAATGGCATTTCATCATATGCACCTTGGTTTGCCAATAAATCAGTTTATTAATTACCTAATATTTTAACATGAGATGGAATCCATTGGAGTATAACTTTAATAACGCTACATTGGAATCTATAGATTGCTTTTAATACAGAATAGGCTATCAGAATACCTCATATCGACGAGTTGCAACAAACCAAATGTAAAGCACTTTTTGAATCAATTAAAATTACAAAGTTTTGAGCTATTAGTTCTAAACACTAGCATTTTTTCTGAATTTCTATTCAGGTGGATTCAAGAATGGTTTAGATTCACAATTGGACCCCCTGGGGGACGCTGTCTAGAGTTTTTGGATATGTTTTATTATCAAGGCAGAAAAATGGTCGCCGGCACCGCTAGTAATATAAATACAAGTGTAAAAAACAATTTATATTACAAGTGATATCATTTGTAGCTTGTAATTTGGACATGTAGATTTAATAAAGTTTGCCTATCCCTGTGGGCACAAATTATATGCTGTGGGTGTAGAGGTGAGTTACCTGGCAATCCTCCACTCGAGTATGTCGGTGGTGAAGTCATCTCTGTTGCCGAGATCAGTGAACCCGACTATGAAGTCTTTCGTCTTGTTCTCCTTTACTAGTCCCAATGTTGGGATCACTTGGACCTTCAGACGACCTGAATGAAACACACACATCATATGTACTTAGTTATTATATACTAACAGTGCCCGCGGATTCATGCACCTATGTTATTATTTATTGCATAATAAGTTATAGTAAAATGGATACCATAAAAACTTTCTTCATGAAAATACATAGTTGTGCCAACTTTTATGACTGGCTAAAGGCCTAATTAAACTGAGCCATTCAGTTTTGGCACTTTAGTAAATTAGTCTTTCGATTGGTGATATATAGTACCAGCGGGCCCGGCAGACGTCCTGCCCTGATTAAAAATAAATCCTTGACAAATTATATACCAAACCGTTCCCCATGAATCACTTTATACACTGGTAAAAACTGCATAAAAATCCGTTCAGTAGTTTTTGAGTTTACCGCGAACAGACAGACAGACAGACGCGGTAGGGGACTTTATTTTATACTATGTAATGATATAGCATAAATGTCACTAAATAACACAGACACTCAAATTGACGTTAAGTTAGCCAATTAAATCCTTTTCGAAACAAAAAAAAGAAATGTATAATTTTAGAAGAACTGAATGGAAAGGAGTCTATATGGTGTTAAAAACAAATTTGTGTGATAACATATGTAGAATACCAAACATTTAAGGCATGTAAGCAATGTAGTACGAATAATGAACAGTAGATGGAGTTAAAATAAGTATTTTTACCATACTGTGTCAAAGATGACGGTTACACTTGCAGCAAGTAGTAAACAGAATTATTAAGAGAGTATACGTAGAGAGTAAGACAGCTGCTGATTTTTCTGAAGGTGTTCAATTATAGAACAATTAATGGAAAAACTGATGTCATTATGGAAGATGGATGATAGTGTTACTATGTTTTGGAGTCTATGGTTTTGTGTTGTTCTCAGAGCAAAATTTGTTATTTAACTAATATATTTGTATGAACGGACTAACTGCTTCTTTGGTAATAATTGCTAATTTTAAAACATAAAGCTCTGTCGTGATTGCTGAAAGCCACTGTAGCGTGAGGACTGACCGGTGAGGAAGGGTGCTCGTTCCACGTCCAGCTTGATGAACCTGGTCTCGACGTGCTTGGCGGCGAGCTGCTTCAGGTGCATGTCGAAGATCTTGCATCGCGGAGAATCGTTCTTGTAGAAATGGCAGCACACGTTCTCGCTCTTGTTGCAAACATTAAAGAACTCCTTCTCGTTGTCTATCTCCGTGTACTGTCCGTGGCCCTGCGACAATCATAAAGATCACTCGAAACATTTAATCTTGTTGCATCGGTATGCTTCATAAACATTTACAGTTCAGCATTGTAATTTTATATTTTTTATCGCATTTTATTAGACTTTCTCCGCGTCGCCTACAAATTTATAAAGATACTTTTCAATATATATAATTTTTTAATTCCTAATTGTAAGATATAAAGCTTAAAATAGACCAATGTTCTTGACTTCTGGATGAGCCATGTATGTACTTTAAATGAAATAAATATCTGTGAATGATCTGCAGACCTCAATGTTTTTGTTTTTATTTCATAGGGCACAAATGAACAGGTGGGTCACCTGATGTTAAGTGATCACCACCGTCCATAGGCACTAACAACACCAGGGGAGTCGCAAGTGCGTTGCCACCCTTTGAGGAGAAGGGGAGCGAGAGTGAGAGGACAGAGGAGTGGGGAGGGGAGGTGGGAGTTTCAATTCAGTGAGGTCTTTGTAACAACCAATGCCATAAAGATACACTTATAAATATATAAATTACTTGGCTTATTTTATCTCTAAAAATGTATTGCAGGGCCTTTTATTATACATACAATTAACTACTTGAGTTCAAGAACTAATACATGTAATTGTCACTGTAATTTTTCATTAACGTTACATTTATTTTATTTCATTTTTTTTTTCACTATGAAATATTTCACAATATTGGCCAATATTTAATAGTCCAGAGTATACTGGCAGATGTCTTAGGTCCACTTGACTTTTAATTTCACAACTGACTTAATATCACTTCATAATATAAGGAAGCATATACTAAAACTTGGCTAAATAATATACTTGTGATTTACAAGTAATCTCACGTAAATCAGGTTAGTAATTTCTGAGTTTTCAAGCAGATTAATGGATAGCCAGAAATTCTTTTTACATATGTCTTGAAAGGATCTTGTAAGAATTTTATTCCAGTTTGTGAAACCGTCTTTCGATTTTCTATACAACAATTGTTTGCTGAAACATCGGTGGTTGAAAACAAAAGAGGTCTTTTTTCTTCAATATCGAATATCTCAGCGAGAAACAGACATAGCGAAAAATAAAAAAAAAAGATATTGAAGCTAAATATACAGGATATATAGTTAATATGGTCGTTTAACCAAAAAAAACTTGAGTGGAAAAGGAAGCTGATAAGTTGGAAAAAATTCGCGCTTCGGTTTGCATTATAATCGTGTTTTTATTTAATTAGCTTGGACATTCAGAAACTAGAGTCTTGGAGCTTTAACATGCTTTGTCGATCCGACTATTTTTGACTTTGATACTGCCGATCAACACGCCCACTTAATTTTTTTATCTAGTGTAAGAAAGACTAGCAACCAACAGTGATTCTGTATGGCTTAACAATAAAACATGGCCTAGAGCACTTGCAAGTAATATATCTTCCTATAACTATAGGGTTAATAATTGTAGAGTCTACCCCCAACAAACATATAAATACAATTATTACAAACATTAGCGAGCCATTCCTGTTTCTGTTTGGCGCGTTTCTTCATATCCGCAATCCTCTGCTGTCGGATCGCCTCGAGTTCGCTGCTGTCCATTGCATCGAGTCTGTTCATACACACATGATTAATTAGTCCAACTTATAAATAACAGTGTATCTGGTTACCGTCTTGATAGATGAACACTTTAGTCTCAAGTTAAGTCTCCCTTCCCCTTCTCCCCTCTCCACCCCTTCCCCCCAAAACACGCTGGCAACGCATTTGCGTCTGCCCTGGTGTTACAAGTGTCTATGGACGGTTTTGATCACTTAACATCAGGTGACCCACTTGTTCGTTTGCCTCCTATGATATAAAAAAACAAACAAAAAGTGAATATATGAGAATCATACTATACAGTAGTCCCTATCCTGGTAAACATTAGAAAATGCCCATGATACAATTAAAAAAAACGTAAAACAATTACTTTCACACACATTATATTACTAATCTCATTAGATTGTAGATTAGAGTAGAATTCTTGTAGACTATGTGGATTTAGTCATTTTTATTGACTTTCATCTTTTATTTGGTTAATTAATTTCTGATGGGGGCCCTACAACTATCAATTAGCTACTAGGGCGATGGTAGCTCAGTGGATAAGTTCAGGCGCCTCACATCTAGGTACCCCATCATTGGCATCAAAAATAAGCAAATCAAAGCCCCCCTTTACTGCTTACATAATACTTGAACCACCCCAGGCACAGCTTAAAAGCTCAGGAACCCTCCTAGGGCTAGTTTAAAACTAGAATAGTCTTAAAGCTTTATCTATTTCTCTTTAAACCACTTTATGAACGTTAGGATTAACAATTTCAAAACCAGTCAATCAAATTCATATGTGCTAGAGTTGACTGTAAAGGCTTAAAAGGATCTAGCAATGCAATGTACTTTTGTAATAGGATAAGTCGATAAGACTAGTAGGATAAGGACTTTGGATAAGTTGCACGTCTTTTGTGTGGAACATGAGGCTTGACACAATAAACTTCATCTTTACTAATATTATAAATGTACATATGAATAAATTTGTTTGTTACACTTTAACTACTCAATCATTATTAAATTTTGTATACAGGTTGTCAGGGGTTCAGAAAAGAAGATCCTTTCATCCAGTCAAAGAGTACTGCTCCCAAGGAATGTATATTATAAAATTTCTCTATGGAAATATTGATAACTTTGGATCCTTATATAATGAAATCTTCAGTTGCAAGTACAAGAATAGTCATAACTTTTATTATTGGCGAATAGCAAAACCATGTAGGTTAAGAGTTTACTTACCTTTCAATCTCATTATCAATTTGTTTCTCGACGGTCTGGGCGACATGCTGCAACACTTGCTCCATTCTGGAATCTGCACAATTACCATGGTTATTCATGTTAATATTACAAACTAAAGTGAAATCTGTGGATTTTCTGTAACAATTGAGTGAGGAAGAACAGAAGTTGGACATTTGCAGAGGACCGACACTGATGGATGGTTGGACATAAGGTAACATTTTATTTCTCTTTACTCTCTGCCCAAACTAAATCAGAGGAGATGGGTATCTCACTATATTCTTTACTTTAAATTTAAGCTTCTCCATGGTAGTAGGGGTTTTTGTAAGCCCACCTAGCTAGTTTTCAACTTCTAGTTATACATTTGTTACTAGGCAGGTAGACGTGTATTATAGTAGCAGTTCTCGTTTAGGTTTTAGGATTGTTATCAAATGCTAGAATCTACAACATATAAAATGAAAGTTATATGTAGTTCACATGTTGTAGCAAAACTTATTCTGATTAACTTAATGATGGTAAAACTTTACAGTAATATTCAATTTCAAAGAACATCAGAATAACAAAAATGCTATCAATAAAATGCAATCAAATGAAAGCAATCTCAGCATGCACTGTATAAACTATTAGATTTGCAGTATGGTTGAGTTTTAATGACCTCACTAAAATAAAACCCTCAAACAATTACATCAAATACAGAGGAAGATACAGGCGGTCACTAGTGTTTAATAAAATGAAATACAACCTCCTGTATCCTAGCGATGAGTAATTGAGAGATAGTACAAAGTAGCTTTTTTAGAGATTCTCCATAAAAAGTAGTATGGTGTGCCAACTACCACTATTATTAATTAAATGGTGTTGGATTTTTATTGATTTTTGATATGCCCACATCCATTAAGTCATGGCTTCACATCTTTATTATTATTTGCCATCATAATAAATGAGTGAGTTATAGCACAATCAATATTGTGTATATATTTCCTTGTGTCATAAAACGAGTGACATTAGCAGCAGATATGGGGATTATATTATTCTATTTTGTATTCTGCACAATTGTCTACTGCATTACATTAATTAATATTTCAATATAATAAAATATAGCAAAAGAATGTACGAATAGTAATTTTGTGTTTAAGGTTTAATTTGCTTTTAAATTCACAACTGCTTCAATATATTATCCAATATAACAAAACATATGCTAAAACACGACCAGAGGATAGAGGAAAGAATCATGTATGGTTCTAACGCGAGTATAATAAGCACCCTAATACAGAAAGCCGGAGAGAAGTTGCTTTTATTTAGGATAATCGTTAAAAAATATTTCAGATTGTCGTATTATCAATGAAAATTTAATTTTTCTTCTCTTTTTTATTTTAACGCCATCACGACATATCACAACTCTAACTAATACACCATATGAAATGCGAAGAAGGTTCTCAGTTGTTCTCAATGAAGGCTGATGACCTCATGCGGTACATATGTTCCTATACCTAGTAATTACAATGAAACTAACCTTTATTGAAATGTATTTTTGGTTACAATCGATACAGGACACGGTTAACTTGATGTCTCACTCACTGCGTAGTAACTTTGAACAAAATAGCATATATATTACTAAGTTTATAAAGACCCCCACAGAAAATGTGATTTTGTTTTCGATTGTCAACTGTTGTGAAATTTTGACAGTACTGACAACAGTCGTTAGTGCAGTGTTGCCGTTTATTTTGTGTTTATGTTATGTTATAACTTTATGTTATTATATACTAACTTTATGTTATAAAAAATGCTTTTTCATTTGTATCAATAACTGTATACACTACCATAATTCAAATTGGTTTTATCAAGTTTAATACAGTTCACTGTGTACACAAACTCGATTTGTAATACAATACTTGCTTTACATGTGATTTCTTTATGAGTGTCGTTTACAGTAGATCATTACAAAAATTTCCCTATTTATATGTTGTACAGAGTATTGCGACACATAGTTTTGTGTATTTTACTTACGATTTTCATATTATATTTTATAAAACAAAAACATAATTTTGTAATGTTATAGGTCCTCTGTATATGAAGAGCAACCATTGTTCAAGCTGTAGGTATTAAATAAAATTAATATCAAATTAACAGAATAGCAATTCACACATTTATTTTAAAGGTTTGCTCCTTTATGAAGAAAGAACAAGAAGAGTGAGTAAGCAGTGCTCATCAAATATCATTATAATTTTTAGTTATTATAAGTCTTCATTTTGTGTCCATTATTTTATAATACCTTGAAATAAAATGTAATTGGATGTAATTGTTTTTATTTGTAAATCATTTTTGAAAATTTATTTTACAAAGTAATAAGTATAAATTATTGATATTTATCTTTATTTTAAAAGTGTAATTATAGTTTATGAATTTCATTGGTTTCTGCTTATATTGTAACAATCTTATTGTATGGCTCATTAGTACAAAAAGTGCTACTATAGGAGAAAGACTCTTAAGACATGATATTTGTGCCTTTTTAAAATATGAATATCAATTCATTTTTAGAATAGTAATTTTTAATAGTCATAACTATTGTGTTTGCTGTGTATTTTATAAAAAAAACTGCTATCCTTGCATAATATATAAGCAATTGTTTTTGTTTTAGTATGTTTAGGACAACTGAATTGATTGGTATAGATTTTGTTTTAGTCTTGGGTATACCCTTTAGCTAGGTCTTAGTATATTTTCTTACAATAAGTTTTATATGAAATAAATAGAGAAGACAATAGTAAAGTTAAGTGCCCAAAAACTACTGCTATCATATTCATTTGTCTAAATTATTTAATATTTCATTTGATATATTTATATTATAATAATTTAATATTTATTTAATACATATTTAATGTAAAATATTTTTTCTAACCTAAAAGTATAAATACAATAAATAAATTGTAAACTTCATGGTTAAGTAAAAAAAAAGTTCTTAGGAATGAAAGAATAATTTAATAATACATTTTATAAACAAATTGTAATTTTACATTACATAATTTCTTATTATTCAAATCTTGTAATAAATCCAGTATTTTTGAAAACTTATACTGCCAAAATGTTTGCTGACCTGTGCATCATAAGGTCTACTTTCGTTTGTATGGAGCTTAAAGCCTTATGGTTTTCAATACTCAAGGGGTTAAGAAATAAAAAAGTCTCCAGACGCCAATTAAAAAGTCGCTAGATTTTGAAAAATACATGATTAAAAAATCCGCCAGAAGTCGCTAAAAATTTCATATTATTTCATGGTAAAAAATATGGTGAAAATACTATACTGCGTATATTTCTCTGTAATAAAACGAGCAAAGACTTTAGTTGGATCAGTTATAACAGGTTTTAGCCACATTATAACTCTTCTTGCTGTTTCCATTCTGGTCAATACTTATATTTATTTATTTATTTTACTTGCTTTTGAGCATAAGCCTTTTTATTAAAGAGATTTCCATTTCCACGAATAGATTTTGATATCAATGACGACAATTGAAGAAAGAAACTAAAAAAGGCAGGTTTGATTTGCAGAAACGTAACATATTAACAGATTTTTTCTATCTCTTGGAGGTGGTAGTAAATGAATGAAAGTGAAAAACAAAACTATATCTGATGTATCATTTGATACAGTGAAAGGCACCCAATCGATTAAGCCCCGAGATCAAACGTTATTCTGGTAGGGGAATTCCAAAAAGTGTTCTTTTAGCAATTCATGTTTTTACCGCTAATTATTTTTAAATTAGTACCAAAATATGTACGTATTTTCAATATTTAATTAGACGCTAGAATTCGCTTTTTTTAAGTCTCTAGATTGAAAAGAAAAGTCGTTAAACATACCCGAAATCCGTTAGATCTAGCGACAAAGTCGCTAAAACGGCAACAGTGCGTCAGTGGCGTGTCGTATGTTATCTAGAGTGCGTTCCACTAAGCACACACGACAATCACGCTTACGACAACGGGTTTCCACCCTGATCAGAGTGCCGCAATATTTTTTTGTGTATCTCAGGCAAAGTTCTCACAAAATTAAGCCCATCAGGCTATACGGAATCGAAATTCCTTGGGCCACTGAGGTCAAATATCTCTGAGTTAAATTAGACAGACGCCTCACGTTCGAGTCACATGTCGATAGAGTGCAAAACTTGGCCGTTATGGTCTTGTCGGTAAATAACACAAATGGCAAGTTACAAAAGATAAAACAAAAGCTTTAAGAGGTTACGTTACCATTTTTAGTTCTTAACAGTTCATTTTAGTAAGTATTAGTTAAATTGATTTATATTTAAAAAAATGTACAATTCAGTTTTTATATCTAATTTCAGTAGAGTATTTAATTAATTTACGTTATTAGTTCCATTTTCACCGCGACCACAACAATCGTAGTCGCCATGTGGAACGGCCAAAAGAGTATTTTAGGCGTTGCGAACGCTTAGTGGAATGTACCCCTAGTATCCGATTGAAGTTTTTTTATAATCTTGTGTTATTTGACTCCTATATTTTGTAATATTGCTGGTGTTTTACGTAATATAGTTCAGTTATTGTGCCCAAGTGAAGTAGATGGGAAATAATACCACGGAACATGAAGCGTGAAATGTCACAAAAACTCCCTGAAAAGAGCTAACAAGAGGGCCACCGTTTTATTAAATCATTGGAATGATCACAATAAACTTGTAACATTATTTATTACCTACTCGACAATGGCATTAACAAGCTACTGGAAGATTGATTTCCAAAAATAAAATAAAATAAATAAATAGTATACAATCATAGGTGTGCCCACTTCGTTAATCGTTAATTAAAAAGTCAACTTCGATAATCGGTAGATCGTTAAATTCTCGAAAATTTAACGTAAGTTAAAGTTAACCGTTAAAAGTTAACCTTTTAAAACTTACACTGCTTTTGGGCTGAGAGACATACGTAAATAAAAAAAAAACACGTAGAAAGAAGAATTAATCAAACATTTATTTATTTCGATACTAAAGTAGATAGAAATAAGGCTATCATTAATCGTAATTTTGCATTATATACTTTAGGTGCATGTTCCCCTTCATAAAAATTAGCGTATTAAAATTGACATCTGACAGCGATGATTGTTTAGCCCGTAAAATATATTTGCCCGTAGAAAAAAGACGTGCTGCTGCAGCACTAGATGGGATACCAGTGTTATATTCAATAAATATTTATTAACACTGATTCACCCCGAAAGGCACCATCCGTAAAAGATTCTTTTGACTTCGTGTCTCACCAAGTTCTTATTAAATTCTGAGCTATGTTTTTCAGAGAATTGTGGCTTCTAGACCTATTTTCTTCTTACTTGTTCTTTTAATTTACGTCCAAACGAAACAAAACGTCCGACTGATGTCCAGGGACACTGCCAAAACCCTTTCCCTCTGGGAGGTCGCCTCCGTTGACAGTGAATTCAGAAGGCACAGGGCGTCCGCGGTGGAACGCCCCGAACTAGACAGCAGCCCAAGCCGAGGTGTGCCGTGCACCCTTAAGCTAGTTGTCAAAATTAAATCGGTTGAGTGCCTTAAGCGACTGCCTTGGTAGCACGGTGAAGCTGTTAAGGCCTTACTAGGCCTATAGCGTAGTCAGTTCGAAAAAAAATAATCACCGAACATACTAGCATGGCGTGGCGCGTAATTCAAACAAACAAAGTGACAGCATATCAACAAACGACTAATTTAACGGACTAAGTTAACGTCAACGTTAAAGTCAACAAGAGCTTTACCATTTTTTTAAGTTAACTTAAAAGTTAATCCTTTTAGCAGATTGTTAACTTCGTTAATTGACGATTAACGGATTAACGAGTTAATGCCCACCTTTGTATACAATTATGTAGTGTAGATGTAAGGAGAACCATCTCTGTGTATGAAGAAGTGTCCATCACAATGCGTTAAATTAGGATGGCGCTATAGTAGCAACAGGGTTTATTGTTGTTCAAGTATTTCAACAAGTATTATCAAAGTAAACACTCATACTATTATTTAAGGTTCACAGAAATTCTATCACATTCCACTTTTTTTACAGCAGTTATTTTAGGTTTTATTTACAAGATTCTTTCGGACTATTCATAACCTTTGCCTATGTTAGCGCTATTTTAGAGGGTCTTGGAACTATTATTTAGTGCTTACTGCTGGACACTTTTTCAACCTTTCCCCCTTATGAGATAGTTCTCCTTACCTCTACCCTCCATATATACAATAGACACTATAGTCATAGATCATACAGATGGGGCATTTCATATGAAACGGTCGAGTTCCGATCGGGCCGTCAATGGGAACGGTTGTCCGCTTTGCTGCGCGATACTCGTGATTTAGTGACGTCAGTTATTACTTCGTGAGCGTTCGTTTTCATTGTTCCGATCAGCACACCTGCGTTCTGTTTCTTGGAATTGAGTGAGACCTTTCCTTTATATTTATTTATTGCCTTATTTATTTCTTGGTATACTTAATTGTTTACTTAGTTATTTATCTATTTATTTAAGTATTTCTTTAATCCTTCAGTCATTTCTTTATATATTTATTTACTTTTCAATTATTTATTTAATTATCTATTTATTTATTTGTTGTCTATTTACACATTTTATTTACTTGTCTCGC
>MU158974.1:227501-269726 GCA_015888305.1 Antheraea pernyi
GTTAAATGCTCAAATACAAGCAAGTATTAAACAGTGTGCAATATACATACACACCGACATTTGCTCTCTCGCTCTGGCTCACTATTTTTTGTATTTGTGTCTCTTACCTGTCGTTTTTTCCGTTGCATCCGGTTTGAAATCACAACGATTCTAAAGAATTTTCAATTCAATAATCGTTATTAATCGTAATTAAATAATCAATCTTAGAGTAAAGTAGGTAATCAATCAATTAGCGATAGTAAAATATAGATACGCTATTTAGCTATATGATTAAATAAAGTATCTAATAACCGACCTCTTATTTTTTAACTACCCTCAATTATAGATTATTATAAAACAAAATCACTTTTCGTGTCTGTTCATGCACGTGGTAATAAACCTGACATTGTGATTCATTTGAACCGATGATTGCTAAATTGATAGCGTGTTCTGACAGAGCACTACATGCTAGTGTGTTCCGGTAGCTACACTTCAGAGCCAGTCCTCTCAGGTTGTGGTCAAACGCTAAAATCAAGCATAAACAAAACATCTATTTCCTCGGGATGAGTCTGTAATCTATTCAGTTGCTATGAGGCTTGCAGATCTCTTGAATGTTGATCGTTACTTATATAAAGTGAGGTTTTTCCGTCGCGTTATAGTACAAAATAAAGATGACTTCTACAAAATATACTTTTAAAAAATCCACGCGATCATCCATAATCATAGTTAGGTTCTACATAGTTTTCTTTTCGATAGTTTCCTATTTCTTTCGATTTTGAGTTCAACACTTATGTTCTCAATATTATCCTTTGAATGAAAAATAATTTTCCAAATCGCGTTAGTAATTACGAAGTTACAAAAGAAATATATACATAAAAAATATAAACGAATTCAGGACTTCGTTTTTGAAGACTATTAAAAATTAAACTTGTATTGGCAATATCTTTTCATTTTCCTGTTAGAATTTGTGACATCCCTAATCTTTACAGGATACTTACCATTTATCTTAAGCCTCCCTCGGCAGCGGCTGAAGCCTAGGTCCGTTCCCTTGGCGTGGAGCCCTTGAGTACGCTACTCGCGCGATACAGTGACACAAAATCTTACATCACTGCGACAACATTACACATATCACCTCCACACACGTGCACGCATACACGCTTACACATGCAGGTGGAAGGGTTTTATTTTTTCCCTTATCAAACTGAAATAGTTTAGAATATTATCCGATACGAAATATATATAGGAGTTGTTGAGGTATGTATGCTTGGTACACATATATGTTTCAACAACTCATATATGTATGAATAGTTAGTTTAGCTTAGGTTAGCTCAGATAGGTCGCGAATTGCATGTATCAACTGGCAACAGCCAGAGCCGAGGTGTGCCGCGCACCCTTGAGCTAGTTGTCAAAGTAAAATCGGCTGAGTGCCTTAAGCGCTCGCCTTAGTAGTCCGGTGAAGCTGTTAAGACCTTGGTTGGTCAATAGCGTAGTCAGTTCGAAAAAAAAAAAAAATATGAAACGGTCAACGAAATTAAGGTCAGGCTCTGATATTCGATTCAAGATTCTAGTAGGTATAAATGTGATCATACAACTTTGTTTTCAATAATGTTTATTTGTCACTTTATAGTGTTCTAAAGAATAGTTGTTTTTGAGATTCGGGTTTTCTGATTTTTGCTTTGAAACTGAACAAATTTACAATAAAATAATTGCATTAGTGGAGGCAAAAAAAAAATCAAGATGGACGGTAGTATCCTTTTGTAGTCACCTACTTTGTGGTTCGAAGTTTCGAATCCTCACGATGTCTGACGCATGCTAATACTACATACAACTTAATCATAGCTATTTATACAGGCTGAAAGTTTAGACATTAGCAATATTTACGGAGGATACTCCGCACTCGATTCTCGTTCTAAATCAATTAAAAAAAAATTAGACCTAATTATCTAGAAGAATACAAAAATTATGTCTATGTTAAAGCAGTGTCAATGACCGTCGAGTGAAATAAAAGTGAACGTGGGTACGGTATGAACAAAACAAAAGGGTTTATTGTCAGTTTTATTATCGAAAGCATTAACTCCGGGTTGCCCCTCTCAGCTTTCGACACCGGTCATTGTATCTAGGCTTATTAGCTTTGTATCTATACTTTTGAAAGTCTTTGAACAAACTTTAACTTAGGTTCTCTTTGTTGTTTATTAGTATTTGTTTTGATATTATTATTTTATAATATATTGAATGTGACCATGAACTTATCATTTCTTAGAATATTGTAAGCGACTAAGCTAACATCGGGTATACATATTAAATTATTAGCATAACGGTTATTACATAAGTAAAGTTAATTAAATAATGCGATACGTTTGTGAAAACTATTTCTTTATGTATACATACATATAATAAGAATGTAAATCTAACGTGTCTGTACTGCTTTTAGATTGTTGTTAAAGAATGTTGCAGGTGTCTAAGAATAAGTAATAAAATACATTTCAATCTGTTTGGGCCGATTCATCGATGTATTCTCAAACACCAATCACGGGTAATGGGCTTCTCACTACCAATGAGTGCGCGTAAAGCATAAGCATTGTGCTGCCGCCAACTTAGAAAATCACACTACGCACTTGTTGTTTGCGCGACATCGGTACTACTACGTCACATAAAAGTTCGCTCGTCGCTGGTTTAATTGCTGTTTTCATACACCCTTACACCAATAATTTTATATTGTGTTGCCGCGCGGCTCGTGTATTATAAACTTTTATATATGAACATATTGAGTGAACAGTGACGTGCTGAACAATCATATCTTAAACGGCTGATACATTTATATGTGTCTCGTGGATGGCGCTGCGACGGATACGTGCTCGAGGTTCACGGTATGGGCCTTAGACCTCCATCAGGTGAGAGACAGTTCTTGGCCCTGTCATTGGTGAGAGAGGATCCAGCGGTGTAACACCCGATGCCACCGGTAGTTTGCTGCCTACCCCACTAGGCCATAGTATCGTCGTCATAGCGGTGGAAATAATTAATATTTTCAAAAGCGCTGCTACACAATCTGTTTGTTTGAACACGCATCACTGCTAAAGTACTGCGTTCACAATAAAACCTATAAAATCATAAAGGATATACTCGAGTAACATTTAGTCTTGGTTTGTGTAGTGTACTGATGCAAAAAACGTGAATATGTCTTTAAATTTGCTACCATACAGGGGCAATAAAAAAAAACCTAATGGTAACAAAATCGGAGGATACAGTTAGGCAATGTAGTTTCGAATCTATTCTCTACATCCAAAATTAGATTATATCACTGGATAGCTAAAGGATCAAAGACTTTATTAATCGGGACTGTAACACATCTCACAAGGCGTGGGAGGAAGCGCCGGCATTTTGAGGTCATTCTGCTGCGTTTTGAGATTTCAATTTAGTATAAGGCGGCAATACGCTGACGCTAGGTCTCTTTGTCATAGTTTTACTTTTTTACGGTTAAGGATTTTTTTTGTACACTTATACTATGGCAATAAATATATTTATTTCATATTTCTTTCTTTCTTTCATAACTTTCGACTCGGTGAAGCTACGACGTTTGTTGAAGTTTTCATCTACAGCTTTTGTCAAAGTCTATCGATTATATATAAAATTTAGTGTAAAATTGTCACTGTGTATATACTGTGTTAAAACGAAAAAAAAAATATCAAGAAATATATTATGTCGGCCTATACGCGTCGAAAATCCAAATCTAAATACAGAAATCTTATAAGGTTGGAGAGGGCATCTCAAAACCAATCGAATGGTACCAATAAAATACCATATGACCGAGTCAAACAGTGGAGGCAACGTAAAAAAGTGAATGCTGCCGAGCTGATCACACATACCTATAATTAATAAATTTATAACATAGTACTTATTTGTTACATAAATTTATTTCCTGAATCCGTTAAATGGACCAATTGCCATCATAAAAATTACGACATACATAAATAATAATAATGTATTGTTACACTAATCACGTATAGTGTCGATGCAGTCAGGAATGGCAATAAATACGTTGTAGATACTGTCACTATTTAATTGGCCAAAGCTTCGCCTTACAATAACTTCCACATAGGAGTGCCTAGATATCACAGACATCTTGCCTTTTAAAGGCCCATCTATATAAGTTAAAGCGATTACTATTTATACATATTTCCGCAAAATAATTTAAGTAACACAAAAATAATAAAGTATGAGCAAATTAATGTTATTTAAGCTATATAACAATTTTATATAATTATCCTTATTTATGTATCTCGAATGTGTTTACTAATCTGTCTCGACATGTAGATCAGCGACATCTTGCCTTTCATGGCCCAACTATGAAGTCAAAGAATATACTATTTATTATTCATAATGATCAAACTAATGATTCAATTCTATATACTGATATTCTTATTTAAGTCTTATTAAAATCTATATAATAATAATTATTCTTATTTGTGTATCTTTATTATGGCGGCGCTAGTTTCAATGTGTCTCTTAATATGGTGGCGCTAGTATCAATGTGTATTTCTAATATGATGGCGCTAGTGTCAATGTATATTTATAATATGGTGGCGCTAATATCAATGTTCCGGTCGTGTTGTAGTCTCGTCTCTTGAATGTGATGCAACGGCACCGGAGGTGGGTGCTAACAGTATATAGAAAATATCTCCCATTATGAGACATATTCAGGTACAACAAACGGCCGTGTCCATGACACAACCACACCCCATTTTTTATTATTCTCAAATATGTATTAGTCTATATTTAGAATTATTCAGAAATGGTTGACGGTTCGGCCATCAACAGCCCTGTCACGTGTATTCTAATATTGGTACTTGTGTATTAAAGGCACCGCGCTCGCCGACCGCTGCCGCGGCCGGTTCGCGTTATTTTTTTCGCAAGTCTAACCTAACCTAAGCAAACCGAAATAAAAGAGCAAGCAGTCGAGAAAAAAGAAAAAAAGGGAAATTCTATCTTTAACTCTGTATCAACCCATTTTCCACCTAAATCTTATTGAATACTTTGTTTTTAAATAAAGTCTTTTGGAATCTAAAGGTGTTTTAAAGGGCTGCATTTGAAATTCGCATCTTGATATAAAGATTGAAGGGGATGTGAGCAGCGGGGCAAAGGGCTGATTTCCCCTCCCTGTGGAAAGTCATAGTTACTATGATATTTATGATCAAAGTTTTGAGGTTATGTGTCATTTCCGAACAATCATTGGTAATTTTGTATATTACCAACTTGATAATTTTTAAGTTAAAACAAAATATTTTCGTCTCGGTTTGGTTGGGTAAAAAAATAACGCGGTGCATTTATTGCGTTCCGAATTTCACTTTATGTGGTACCGCTCTAAACAAAGTCGAGCAATTTAAGTATTTGGGCCACTGGGTCACCGAGGACCTTAAGGATAATGTGGCCGTGGATAGGGAGCGCAGGGCGCTGTCTGTCCGATGCAATATGTTGGCCCGTAGGTTTTCCCGGTGTACAGAGACAGTTAAGTTTGCGCTTTTTAAAGCGTACTGTGACTCCTTTTACACTTGCAGCCTGTGGGTTGACTATACGCAGCGGGCATACAGTGATTTGCGCGGTCAATATAATAAATATAGAGTCAAGTAACACAAGATTATGAATAAAACATAAAATCCACTACATGACAGACCAACATCCCGCCAAAAACTCCCGCTATGTCTTTTTATTACACTAACCAAATGGATAGTTACATGAAGTGACAATCAATACAGAAGTAAAATACACGTTCACAGATATAAATAGAGATTTACAGATACTAGAATTAGAAAAAAGTTTTAATAAAAAAAAGGTTTGTGTGGTTTTATGAGACCACGATGCAAGTGAAGTGCGATCGTAAGTATTTAACTGAAACTGTTGGGATTTTTTTTCGATTTAGGATATTAAAATCGTATTTTTAATCTTAACTTAATAATTGGAAATTGAGAATGGTAATGGAAAATCAATAGTAGACAGTATATCCAACTATACATTTTAATTTTAATCTTTGTTACTTTATTAGAGTATTAGAAATTAATATCATTAGACTGGTTTCCAACAGGGCACTCCGAACAATAATTATATACATTTTTATACAATTTATAATTAATATATGACGGGCTGCACAATCTTAACATAAAATATCAATATTACATGCACACAGGCTGCTATACTACACGTTGCTAGTTTGAATCAAGCGCAATACGATCGGTCACGTCTACTAACATGTCATGGCGCGAAATTATTAATTTATCCCCTGTAAAAAATACCGTTCAACGCGCCTAAAGAAGTTTTCAGTAAAAAAATCGGCTACAGACAACGCTGATCGTCACTTCTTTATAAATGTTATAAGATAGTTCGACAAATTGCTGAGAATTGTACAAACATAAATAGAAAAACAGATATGTAAATGACATCATTCCAGCACCAAATTGTTGTATAGCTTAAATAACGTTAATTTGTTCATACTTTATTATTTTAATGTTAATTAAATTATTTTGTGGAATTATGTATAAATAGTAATCGTCTTGACTTACATAGATCAGCCTTTAAAAGGCAAGATGTCGGTGATATCTACGCATTAATATGTACCAAGTATTGTAAGGCGAAGCTCTGCCCAAATAAATAGTGAATGTATCTACGAAGTGTTTATTGCTATTCTTGACTGCATCGACTCTATACGTGATTAATGTAACATGTTGTACCAAATGCTGGTACACACCAGTTTGATTAAAATCGGTTTACTCTATCAGAAGTTACTTTAATATTAATGAGGACGCGACTTGAGTACGAGCGAAAAGTAGATAAGTAAATGGACTTATTTTAATATATTCAGATGATTTTATTAGTCACTGTTTTTTTACATTAGGCTCTTTGGTAGGTGGTAGAGCCACGCGGAAACTATTACTGGTTTCAGCATGAATCTGTCGGCTCGCCCGCGGTACTACTACCCGACACACAGAAACACCCACGTGAAGTAACAGTGCTTGCTTTGATGCTTTTCGTTCGGTCAGTGAGAGCGCCAGTGGCGCACTTTCCCCCTAAACACGGGCTGGCAACGCATTTGCGACTCCCCCAGTGTTGCTAGTGTCTATGGGCGACGGTGACCACTTAACATCAGGTGACCTGCATGTTCGTTTGCCTCCTATGACACAAAAAAAAAGCGGACGGAGTCGCAGGCACAACTAGACTCTACATAAAATTAGTGTGGTCAATTTATGTATGTTAAATATAAATTACCGATTTTATGTATGCGCATCAGTTTTAGAGCGTCGGCGCCTATAGCTAAATATAACCATTTTTATTGTAATTGTCAGGACAAGGCTTATTACAAAAGAAATATTATATCAAAGTAAAAACATTGAGTTAAAAAATCTCGATATAAAAAAGTGACAACAATATAATATTTAATTTTAAATAACTTGATTCGCTCAACGATAAATAAATTTAAGTTCAACAATATACAAGGTTAGAACTGAATAGGACGTATGGTTTGCCAGGACTGGTAAAAATCAAAAAGGACGCGTTAACTAAACCACTGTTATGACTCGTTCAGATCCAAGTAATCTGCTTCACGACATTTTTTTTATTTTTGTTATGTATGCGAACGGTAGGACAAGTGAAACAATACGTAGCTAGTAGCACACTGAGTATATTTGGCAAGCGTTATTACTTAAATAGGCGTGGATGCAACCACCCACATATTATTAAGATAATATACAACATTTCTCCCCCTAGCTTGACATTACAAACATACATTATTATCTTAGTAAAAATGTTTATAATCTATCCTAGGTACAGGTCGCAATGATCTTGCAGCAACAGTTTGCCTTTCAGGCTGTGGTGGTCGTTGTGTGTGTGTGGTGTTGTGTTGGTCTTCAACGACCTCTATTGCCTCATAGAATGTATCATTTTCTTCTCTTGAATTTCCAGACTTTGGTTCCGTGTGCACTTCCCTTCCTTCATTTCTCTCCCCTCTCGTGTCAAAGTCATTTTTATCCACTGAAGGTTCTTGGTTCTGTGGTGAGGAAGTTCCTTGGCGAGACACATCTTCAAGTTCAATACAACAATCACCCGACTCATTGCATTTGTACGCTGTACCTTGGAATAGTATTAATTGATTTTTATGTTTTTTTAATTCACAAGAAGTGATACAATCTTTAACAATGTATGTAACTTTACCAATTCTTTTAATGATTACACCTTTGTTCCAAGATCCTTGATTATTTATATTAAATTTTTTATATAAAACATAGTCTCCTTTTTTAAAATATGTTATCGTTTTTGCCTTAAACGTTTTAGACTGCAAACACTGTTTATTTTCGACGTTTCGAGTGAGAGTGACTGAGGCCGGAAAACGTTGTTTAGGTTTAATTAAATCTAATCGTGATCGCAGCTTATGTCCAAAAACCATTTGGGCGGGTGAACAACCCGTTGACGAATGAATCGAATTTCGATAATCAAATAAATATTTAAACAAATTGTTATTTAATCCCTTATTGTTGTAGTTATTTAACATACATGACTTAATTCCTTTCTTCACCACCTTGACATAGCTTTCTGCCTGCCCGTTACTTGCCGGATGGTAGGCCGGTGACGTCACATGCGATATACCGTTCGATAAACAAAACATTTTGAATTCCAAAGAAGTAAACTGAGTCCCATTATCACTGACTATCGTGTGTGGCAAACCAAATCTCGACATATATTCATATAATTTGTTAATAACCGATAATGACGTCGTACTTGTCCCCATATCATACGCTTCTACCCACTTAGAGTATGCATCCACAATTACTAAATACGAACGACCTTGAACGGGGCCGAGAAAGTCAACGTGAATTCTATAAAAACTGTGTGGCGGGTGTGGCCATAACGCTAGCGGCGCACGCGCAGGCATCTGTCTCAACTGTAAACATACGTCACAGTCCGCAATCATTTTTTCTACGGCGTTATCTATTTTTGGAAACCAAAACCTGCTGCGCGCCTCTGCTTTTGTCTTTACAATACCTAAATGCGATTTATGGAGCTCTGATAATAATTTCGTTCTAAGTACTTGTGGGATAATTATTTTGTGCCCTCGCATAATACAACCGTTTTCATACGACAATTGGGTTTTACACAAAAAATAAGGTTTAATTAATATATTTGATAATCGCCTAGGCCATCCGTTTAAAATATATGATACAACTTTATTTAATATTGGATCTTTATGAGTTTCGTCACGAATTTCACTCAGTGTAACGGGTAAGCTGCCGTCTATAACGAAGTTAACATATGAGGCACGATCTTCTACATGTCTTAGACTGGTGCTGCCGTCGACTTCGTGGCCCCACACCCTACTCGCCTCTACCGCCATTGAGTCATTGTCAGGTAAGCTGGCGCGCGATAAGTAATCTGCACTATTGTTAACGCTGCGTATGTATTCAATAACATAATTATAACCACTAAGAAACATAGCGTAACGTTGTAACCTGTTAGCAGAAACTTCTGGAATTCCGCGATACGGACCAAAAATAGATAAGAGTGGCTTGTGGTCTGTGCGGAGTACAAACGGGACTGACCTTCCATATAAATATTGGTGAAAACGCCGGACTCCGAATATAATTGCTGTAGCCTCCTTTTGTAGTTGTGAATACCGCTTTTCTGCTGCATTCAGTGTACGTGAGGCAAACGAAACAGGACGTTCTATTCTGTCAGTACCCACTTGCGACAGTATTGCTCCTAACCCCGTGGGTGATGCGTCTACTGTTAAAATTATTTTCCCGTTAGAGTCAAAATGTGCAAGAACCTGATCTGAGGCTAAGCATTGCTTAATTTTATTGAATGCTTCAGTGTGTTTATTTTCCCATTTCCACTTGGTGCCTTTTTGTAACAGGGCATAAAGTGGGCTCAATATTGAAGACGCATTAGGCACAAAGTTTCTATAATAATTGACTAATCCCAGAAATGACTGTAATTTATTCACGTTTGTTGGTGTAGGTGCTTCGACAATTGCCTTTACTTTTTGTTGAGATTTTCTTAGACCATTTTTATCTATAATATACCCTAGATATTCTATTTGATCCTCAAAGAACACACATTTATCTTTACGAAGAGTTAGACCCGCGTCTTTCAGCCTTTGCAAAACCGCGTTTAATCTTTCTAAATGTTGTTCTTTTGAATCTCCTGTAATACAAATGTCGTCGAGCATACACATAACCCCGTCTAATCCCGCTAATAAACATTCCATTGCCCGTTGAAAAATAGCTGGAGCACTAGCGAGACCAAAAACTAACCGCGTATATTTAAACAAACCGCGGTGAGTATTGATGCAAGTTATTTTCTGGGATGCCTCGTCCAATAAAAGCTGAGAATACGCTTGTGTTAAGTCTAATTTACTAAACTGTTGCCCCCCGTGTAATTTTGTAAAAAGTTCTTGAGCTGTTGGTAACGGATACTGTTCAACAACCAGTTGTTTATTTACACTTACAGAATAGTCAACGCACAACCTGACTGACCCGTCGCGCTTTAATATAGGCACAATGGGTGATGCGTAATCCGAATATTGAACTGGTTTCAATACACCTATACGCACCAAACGATCGAGCTCGCTGTTTACCTTATCTCTAAGAGCGAATGCAATGGTACGAGCTTTGAAAAAAACCGGTTTGGCGTTATCTCTTAATTGTAATTTAACCCGATACTTTGTAAACACGCCTAACTCGTCTGAGAATACAGATGGATATTTTAATTTTAACTTTTCGCAAATATTATCAGATTGACAATACAGTATTTGCCTCATTTGTAAATTAAATAAACAGATAAAATCCCGGCCAACGATTGGTGGCCCACCATCACGTATAACTCGCACGTTAACTACATGTGTATTATTTAAATACGTAAGAGGCATTTTTATAATTCCTAAGCATTGAATTACCCGCCCTGTATACGTAAATAATTGGTCAGTCGTCAGTGATAACGGGAATTTTTGAAAATATTTTTTATACACTTTCTCAGAAATCGCTGTGACTGCGGATCCGGTATCGACTTCGAACTTTAACTTAATATCCTGAATTGAAACTATTAGACACATAGGTTCCCCCTTATGTGAAAATATATTTTGTTTCTTACCGTCATCGTCACTCTCACAAGATCCGCCGCCGGTTCCTACGAAATTTATCTTTTTGCACATCCTGCGTAGATGGCCCTTTACATTACATTTTTTACAAGTATAACTAGCAAACCGACACTGGGATGTTTTATGATTTTTATAACCGCACACTGAACACTTTTCTTTGTTAACACTAGTCTCGTTTGTGGAGGTCGCGATTTTGAACAGCGCCTCGCTCGACGACGGCCCCTGCGCCGACGCCGATGAAGATGCTGCTACCGCCTGGCGTGCACTGTGCACGCTTTCCGCCAACTCCACTGCTTTTGCTAGAGTTAACTCCTGTAAGTCAAGTGCGAACAGTTTGTCCTTCTCCGGGCCACACTGCATTCCCATAACAAACCGGTCACGAAGAGCCTCTTCTACGTTCAGGAATCCGCAATGAGCCGTTAACCCACGGAGCCTCGCAGCCCACTGCGAGAATGTTTCTTCAGGACCTTGAGTTGCAGCATAGAAATTGTACCTTTCACCAAATCCACATCTTTTTGGTGTAAAATGTTTGTCGAGAAGCGTGAGAATGTCATCGTACGGCACCTGTGTCAGTTCCTTCGGTAATGCTAAGTCGGCTACCAGTGCATAAGTGCTGTCGGCGAGTGCGCTTAGCAGTATCGCCCGTCTCTTGACTCCTTGCGGGTCCTTCACCTGGTCGTTGTCCGACTCTATATACATGTACGCTTTAGTGCGACACATATTATGAAGGTATGCATATATCTCTCACTACAGTATACATGTGTGGTTAATTTAGCTCAGATAGTTAGTTTTAGTTCGATTCGCATTGTATCCAAGGTAACAGTCCAAGCCAGTACACTCTGGCACTTTTGAGCTTGTTGCTATTCGGCTGAGTACCCTAAGCGCTCGTACTAAAAGCCTGGTGAAGCTGTGAAGGCCTGACGGGCCTTTCAGAGTTTATTCAGTTCGAAAATTGTTGTATATTATCTTAATAATATGTGGGTGGTTGCATCCACGCCTATTTAAGTAATAACGCTTGCCAAATATACTCAGTGTGTTCGAACTGAATAAACTCTGAAAGGCCCGTCAGGCCTTCACAGCTTCACCAGGCTTTTAGTACGAGCGCTTAGGGTACTCAGCCGAATAGCAACAAGCTCAAAAGTGCCAGAGTGTACTGGCTTGGACTGTTACCTTGGATACAATGCGAATCGAACTAAAACTAACTATCTGAGCTAAATTAACCACACATGTATACTGTAGTGAGAGATATATGCATACCTTCATAATATGTGTCGCACTAAAGCGTACATGTATATAGAGTCGGACAATTTCGGCTAAGACTAACTAACCAAAAAGGAAAAAGGGTCCTTACAGAACCGCTGTATGTACCGTGTGAGTATGCAGGTGTGTGGAGTGCAGTGTGGTGTGTGCACGCAACTAGTGAATGCAGTGTCACTGTATTGTACTAGAATTATACTACACGACAAGATATAACAATGAGTTTTTAATCATAACCACGTGACGGCACTACACTAATGGTAGATTTCTCTCACGAGTACACAGCCGAGTTACAGACACACGAGGAAACGCAACTGTATTAGTAGTATGTTCGGATAAAATTGATACTACGCTATAATTACATCGATTAAAGTTATCTGTGATTATAATAGACCTGGTAACGCGTCTTATACGTCACAGGGTAGATAACCGCTTCCATATATAATGCGGTTAGTCTTACGCGACCACATTAACCGCACCAACCGCAAAATGAAGCTTCTCATCATCGCTGTAGCCCTGGTAATAATTACACGTGCTCAGCTTGATTTGTGTTGTACATAGCATTAAGAAATAAGTTCAGTTATGGAGTTTTTAACGGGACGTTACTCTGTCGTGTAGTGGTTTTATTTTATTCATAATCTTGTGTTATTTAACTCTATATCTTGTAATATTGATGGTGTTTTACGTAGTATAGTTCGGTCATTGTGTATAAGTGAAGTGGGTGGGAAATAAAAAAACGGAGCTAGAAGTCTGACTTGCCACAAAAACTCCATGGAAAGTTCTAACAAGAGGACTACCGTCTTGTTAGAACACTGAAATAATCGCAAGTAACTTGTAATGCTACTGGACAATGGCAGTAATAATCTACTAGAACTTTGGTTAGCAAAAATAAAATAAAATCAAAAAGTTCAGTTATCTTGTAGTACGTCTAACAGTTCTAACACCACGTTCGTTGTGTATTCTTTTGAGAATTCTTGTATTTACTTAGTTTCTGGTAATCCATAAGGGGTCAGTAGGTTCGCAGGACCTGCAATGTGAGATGTGAACTTACCTCTTGACTATCTTAAGTTTTATTTATTTTATACGAAAATTCACAGCACAATCATGGTATTTTAAAAACATATGAATATAACAAAATGCTAATTTTAAAGTAATGCGTTTCGTAAATGAAAAATTAAGTGCATGAGTATGTTTACAAGTTAGTGCCGCGAATGATAATTCATGGTAACCTAAAGTTTTTTTAATCGATAGAATTGTGACTGCGAGCTACTCGTACTAGGAGTATCAATAGGCTAACAGTCCAGGTCAGATGTCTATGTTTATCGTTGTTTTTCATTGTTTACGATGAAATCTCAATATCATAATGGTTAATAAAATGAAATATGTTCAGTACTTTCAGCGTGATGCGTGTTCACAGGGACAGACAGACAGACAGACAAAAATTGTAAAAACATTATTTTTGACTTCTATATCGATAATAAAGTGCAGACAGATTTGGCTTTGTAACAGTTTTATTATAGTATAGATAATCGGTGAAAAAGCTGTTGATAGTATCGGATAAGAGTGTTTTTCACAAAATTAAGATAAGTTAATAGCGTTAATTATTTCATTTGTTACAATATCGGTATAATCATTAAGTCGTCTAATTCGCCTGTTATCTTTCAGGAGTTTATTAGTTTGCATCAAAATATACTGATAAAATCTAGTTTAAATTCATGATAAGAATAATTAATTGGCCATGCATTGCAATTTGTTATAGTTTAGAATAGAAATTTTTGATATGACATTTTGTAAGCATCATTTAAGTATTATATGGAACCGAGTGTTGGGCTACGGAAGAGATGGATTAGAAAATATGACACGTGGCAGAGATATGAATGTTGAGATGGATGTATGGTGTAACTTGAATTGATAAGATTAAAAATGAGTATATCAGAGGAGGTTTGAAAATAGCATCAGTAGCAGACAAGTTGAGGAGTAATAGGTTAGCATGGTATGGATATGTCATGAGGAGAGATGAAAACCATGTTACTAGAAAAGTTTTGACTAAGAAGCAAGACTGATATAGAAGTAAGTATGGATGTAAACCGAAGAAAGTATGGATGGATTGTGTGAAAAATGATATGTGTATAAAAGGTGCGAATACTGGGACGACATCTGACAGGGGAGAGTGGAAAAGGAAAACATGTTGTGCCGATCATACTTAAGTGGGATTAAGAAGAAGAAGATTTTGTAAGAATCATTTACTAATTCTTACACTTCTCATCCATTATCTATTGTTATGCGGTAATATCCTGCCCGCTCTTAATTACTGTAGTCTCCATTCTTATTGCACGAACAGTGAGCATCAGCTCATTGATGAGTGTGTTTTTAGGTGCAGGTGTGCGTAGCGCTGCCAACTGTCAGTCAACGCTCACAGTTTGTCCCGATCAGTCTGTCCTACCACGAGAATGAGGGCATACCACAGGCCGAGCGTATTCGGCAAACTGAGCAGGCTATGGACTTTGATGGCAGTAGAATTGCTAGCGGCTCACTGTCAGCACTAGGGGCAAATCCAGACGTGGTGAGTATGAATGAATTTTGTGTGTCATTATCATTATCAGTCTATAAGAGATCCGCTGCAGGGCCATAGACCTCATCGATGTATATGCCGATAAATCCCGTCATAGTGATTCGTTTCTGCGGGTCGCGTTTCGGGATTAGACTAAGCATATCTAGCTATTCGCAGACCGGCATGACAGCGGCAACCGGCGATGGATAGTGTGTACTTGGTGGTCGCCATTGTTTTTAGATTGTACTATCCTTACCATCAGGCACAGTGCAGTCACTTAGCCATGCTCTGCCCAAAAAGGTAGTCACAGTGCTAATTGGTTAATTGGTTTCCCTGACTGACCGACAATACGTTGTTTGTAACACAAGGTATATTCGTAAATACTAGTAGTGACGCAATTACAGGTGGGATTGTTGGTGCGGCTAGCAGTGGGTGCTACCTCAGTGTGTGGCGCATCATTGGTGAGCAACACGCGTTTGGTAACAGCCGCACACTGCTGGATGGACCGCCAGCATCAGGGAGTGGAGTTGACTGCGGTGCTTGGTTCCGTGACGTTGTTCAGTGGTGGCACGAGGGTAGTGTCACAAGAGGTGACGATGCACGGCAACTACAATGTTAACAACCTCAATAATGACATCGCCGTCGTCAATATCCCCTGGGTCGCCTACACCGGTTAGTGCACAGATTTTCGTTAGTCTTTACACTAGTGATGACGGTTCTTCGCAAAAAAAAAAAAAGGATTTTGAAATCATTCCGGGTCGTGGTCTCTGGAATCGTGGAAAAAATCATCATCATGAAAAAATCAATTTCTTACATTTTTTGAAGTTAAAGCTTCTTTAGGCACGTTGAGCGGTATTTTTGACAGGAAGTAAATTTATAATTTCGGGTCATGTCATGGTACTTAAGCATGGCCGGCCGTATAGTTCTTGTGTCTGACTAGCGACGCGTATTATAGGGGCCTGTGTACATGCCATATTGATATTTTGCAGCTTCTCAAATGTTTGATTGATGAATGGACTTTATAAGAATGTATATAGTTATTTATTTGAGTGCCAATAGATATGAAAGCCACACTAATGTTGATAATTTCAATAAACAGATTCTGAAATTTAAATAAAGTTATTCACACTATAATTGCTATGAAAATTCAAAACGAAACACGATTATTCCATTGTTTTGAGTTCTCTTATTTCTTTTTTTATATGTTATGAATGCCTCGACTTTTTTTCAATTTTTTTTAAAATTGTTAATGCATATGGGCTTTTTTTTTATCTAAATTAAAAAAATCGAATCACGATTTTAGTATCAGAAGTTGATTCATAGCAGCGATTCGATGTTAATATCAATTAAAATAATCGATTTATCGATCTCAGACCATCATATCTATTTTAGGTTACTCTTTACACTAATCTAATTTAATAATTGTCGATTGGTTAATAAATCTATTTAAAATTTCACACTCTCATATATTACATAACAACCTCCCGTACATATTCGACAGTGCAAATACGGAGTGATGGACTTGACAGCTTTACCTAAAATTTGTACAGATGTGATCCAGCCGATAGCTCTCCCGTCCGGCTTCCTCACGATGCTCACATTCGAAGGCAGCTGGGGTCAGGTCGCCGGTTTCGGAGTCACCACGGATTGTAAGTATACTTTCTATAAATCTGTACATATAATCAAAATGAAGAGTCTGTATGTAATATCAAAATATTTTTTTTTACTGATTGGGTATGAAAGTATACACGCTAATAATATCAAAAATACATTTTTTTAAATTTTGGTCGGTCTATCTGTTTGTTACGGGTAATCTCCGAAACAGCTGGACTGATTTTGATGGAAATTTCACTGGAAGATAGCTGAAATCACAGCGAGTTACTTAGGCTACTCTAAATTAAACTAGCTTTTAATCGCGGTTTCATCAGCAATGGTATCTCAAAAAAGGTTCGACCGATTTTGACGGGACTTTCACCGGCAGATAGCAGACATTATAAGAAATAATTTAGCTTTTTTAAATTTTGACTAGTTGTTAACCGTAGCTTCACCCGCAGTGCCACCTACAAAACGGTTAAACCGATTTTCACGGGACTTTCACTGGCAGATAGCTAACCTTATAGGGAGTAATTATAGTGAGTAATTTAGGTTATTCTATTTTAGACTAGCTGTTACCCGCAACTTTGTCCGTATAAAATTTAACAAAAATATGTTGTTCACTGTAAGCATGTGCGTAAGACGTGCGTTGTACTGGGCTCCAAAGATAAATGTAATAGAAATTTATACATCTGTATCTATGTATGTAATTTAACTTTTTGGTCATTTTGGCGGCCATTTAGTTTTATTTACCGCACTTTTCTCTACATAACTCAGTAACTATAGTAACATATAAGAATATTGTATGGAGTACTATGAGCAATATTTCAATTGTCAAATATTAAAAACTGTTTAGGCAGGTGTAAAATAAGTTGTTACGCCTGGCCACGGAGGCCGTGACCCTCGTGGTCGGGCGCATCAGAAGGTTGGGCCTCGAGGTAGCCCTCGATAAGACCGAGGCCCTAATGCTCCATGGGCCTGGGGGAGGGCCGCCTCCAGGGGCCCATATCTATGTGGAGGGCGTCCGTGTCAGGGTGGGGACCTTGATGAAGTATCTGGGCCTCATCCTGGATGAACGCTGGGGGTTCGAGCCCCACTTTAAGGGGCACTTTATATCAATATATGGTGGCTAAGAAACGGATGGGGAGCCTCTAGATCCCAGAGAAATAGAGGAAAGGAGGAGAGAAGCTAGGGACGAAGTGGCAGAAAGGTGGAGGCGGGACCTGACGGACGCGTGGTATGGTCGATACATGATCGACGCTGTCCGCCCGGTCCTGCCAGATTGGTGCAATAGAGGATGGGGCTCCCTGACGTTCCATCTGGTGCAGGTCCTGACGGGGCACGGTTGCTTCGGTTGGTACCTGCACCGGATAGCACGCAGGGAGCCGACCGCCGTATACCATCAGTGCGGCATTGACCCGGACACCGCGCAGTACACTCTGTCTGAGTGTGTCCGTCAAGAGGGTCCGTGAGCAAAATCCTCAAAGTGACCCTCTCCACCAACGAAGGACAGGCAGGAGGAGGCGGCTGTTTGACAGCCTCCTCCCACCGTAGCTGGACCTAGGGAAGATGGGTCGGGGGCCCATCTTCTTAGTGCACAGGTCCGGCGGACGGAGGAGACGGCTGGTGTATACCCGGCTGTCTCCTAACAGGACGAGGCCCGGTGTCAGCAATATCGCTGCTGGGTCAACCGCTGGGGCGGCACGATGAAGTCTATAGAGATCTCGTGCCGCCCCAACTTAGCGGTAGACGTACACCGTGGGGTTTTAGTCCGTGCGGTACGGACATAACCCACCCTCTCCCCCAAGAGGGTGGTGAATCCATAAGGGATTTCCCCACATAAAAAAAAGGTATAAAATATCATATCTTGATTTATATTTATGCAAGTTTTGAAGACGTCAGCTCATTCATTGTTTACATTATAATTATTAATAGTAATTATGAATATAGAAGGCGTCTTTTTAATAACATATTAAACCATAAACGTATTACTTGTTGATAATATGGGGATATTATATTATTATAATAACATTTTAAAGTCACTGTTTCATTAGTTATTTATACAGTGTAAGTGAGCATTGATGTAGTTATATGGCGAGTTAAGGTTCCAAATATGTTGCTGATGATAAACCTCATTTGACACAGTGTTATTAGTATTTATATATCTAATGTATACGTTACATGTTACTGTAAGTGGCGTGAGTTTCTTACTTATAATTGTTTTTAAAGAGCATTTTTATTATTGTACATGATCTCACAATTTTATATTTGTTTAATACAATTTAAAAAAACGTATGCGGGGATAGTTAGTATAAAATAAATCTACATTATTGCTTAAATAATTAGAATATTTACATGCCCCTATCAGAAACACAATGTTGTCTGTATGTTGTTCTTACAAGTGGTACATATAATAGTTTAGGTTTTCTTAATATACTTGTGGGAACACATAACTAAACTTTAGATAATAGTTCTGGACAATCTCCATATCCATTGGCTATATTACTCAAATAAATGTAATTACCAATTTTATAGATTGATTAATTACTTTATGTGTTTATAAACCGATGATCTTTTTTTTTATTAATTTAGCTCGGCAATATGACTGCTCTGCGCCTGATGGTAAGCACATTCCAGTCTAAACACAATGGCGACCACCGAGTGACACACTATCCATCGCCGGTCGCCGCTGTCATGCGGCCTGAGAACAGCTGGATATGCACAGGCTGATCCCGAAACGCGACCCGCAGAAGCGAATCATTATGACGGGCTTTTTCGCCATATACGTGGTGGTTGCGACCCAGTCGGGCTGTAAATCCCTACCACCCCGTTTTTGCCATTGCCTCTTTCGTTATTTTCAACAGGGTGCACCACGTGCAGGTAAGGTTGGCTTGGATAATTATCTATTTTACAGATTAATTCATTACTTTATGTGTTTATAAAGCGATGATCGAATTAAACTCAATTTTTATAAAAGATGGGGGAAATTGCAATAAGTATATTGAATATATCAATAAACGAGTTTTAGTCTGTGGTCATTTTGACATAGTGTTGGGATGATTGTATTAATTTAATGTGTGCTATGATGGAGTACACATTTATAAAACCATATATTACATAGGAGAGGAGTTTTTATAATATGTAATAATGTATAGATATTTGCTTTATGTGGTGTAGATGTATATGTTGAATTATGTAAGTAAATAGATAGTTAACGGGATCGGCGGACGTTATCCCGCGCTGATAATAAAAAAACCTTGACAAATTATATACCTATATACCTTCCTCATGAATCACTCTATCTGCTTGTGAAAATCGTATGAAAATCCGTGAGTAGTTTTTGAGTTTATCGCGTACACACAGACAGACAAACGTGACTAAGGACTTTGTTTTATAATATGTAATGATAATAATTTTCAGAGATATATAAAGTAAATGTTAAAATAGTATCTAGTGTTTATGTATGGTGTGTGTACAGCGGAGAGCATCACCAGTAACCAGGTACTGCGGCAAGTGAATGCGATGGTCGTGAACAACCTGGACTGTGCCTCCGTCTACGGGTTCAACATAATCGCTTCCACCATCTGCACCAGCGGACTCGGACGCGTCGGACCCTGTGGTGGTGACTCCGGTGGACCCCTCGTCCTAACCCTCAGCGGACAGAGGACCCTCGTGAGTTACTAATGCTGCCTCCTTCAGACCTTGCGGCTGCTAGGTGACTCTACCATTGACGGGCAGATAACCCTCGTCAGTTGCGATTACTCCATCTAGAACACACTTGTAGCTATTTGATGACTGATAAACCAGAGTTATTTCAAAGAAAGTTGGAACATTACTAAAAAGTACGACAACTGTGACAAATCAAACATAAAATACATGTTTAAATTCGTGAGGCACAAATACCGGTACACATGTGTGTCGCAGGAATTCTTATATGTATGAATAGTTAGCTTACTTTAGCTTAGACAGATTCGCAGTGACGCGTCCAAGGCAACATCCCAAGATGAGGTTCGGCCACTCTGGCATTCTTCAGCCTGTTGCCAAGCGGCGAAGTGCCCTAAATTTGCCTTAGGAATCCGGTGAAGTTGTAAAGACCCGACAGGTCAACAACGTAGTTATTAGTTACTTTAAAAAAAAGTGACTAGTTGTCCCATGTTTCAGGCTCAGTATAACCAGTAATAGTTTTATAGGTAACAGTATTAGATTTTATAATAAAGTCCCAAATCGCATTATCGATTTGCAGTATAGTAATTGTAAGCACCATGTTAAGCTGATTTCAATGTCTAAAGGCTTATTATAGGGTCGATCAATAGGTCAACGATGGTGATATCTGGAATTGACTTCCTTCTGTGCATCCACTAAAAATAAATGTAATTATCCATGTTTGTAAAAGTATGTATTCTGAAAAGATAAATAAGTGTTGTTGCCAGTTGTTCTCGATGAGTGGGTTGTTTGACCGTACCAGTGGTAGCTTTGATGTTCATAAGCGAATTCTCAGGGACTAAACGAAATAAAGTGTTTTTGATTTGGATTTAAAGACAGTTTAGGTGCGTTACGCTCTGTTGATGAAATATGAATAGATATAATAAGAATTGTGATGTAAAGAGTGTAAACAGTGTGTTGTTATGGTACAGATTGGAGTGGTATCGTTCCACGCTGCGGCCGGTTGTGACATCGGGTTCCCGGGGGGGTACGCGCGCGTCACTTCTTTCGTCTCCTGGATACAGGCGAGGCTATAACACCTGCATCTGTCTCACTCACATCGTTCTTATCAATGATGTTATAACTATAAAGCTCTAGATACGTTACCTACATGATTTAACAAAACAAGTGGCACGACAACGCACACACACGTAAAGTAATATTGTAACGCCACATTGACTTAGATAAAATGTGGAAGTAAGATGGCATATTCTCAATATTGGTGGTGAAAAAGAAATAGTTATATGTTGCTTAGATACGGACGGATTGACGGGGCAGCCGTCAAAAATAAGCTAGTTAGCCGAGTTTTAACGCGGCGCTGTCGAATCACTTATGACGAATCTACAGCTTTATAGTTATAAAATCATTGATTGTAATAGACTTTTATAATAAATTCTATTACAATTATACATTTGTTTCATTGAAACATTTTTCTCCGCTAATAGATAGGAGTCATAATGGGTAAGATCATATCAATTGGACCTTCCATTCATTACTTGATCGTAGAATTGAAATATAATTATTTTATTATCAAACCTTGAAACAGTTTTTAATATGTTAATTAGAAGGTCTATTAATTAAAAAAATATTTCAACTAAACCCTTTGGGAATCATAATGAATTGCTATGTTGGCACAATCATTAAATGAAACCATGATTAATTATTGTATGTCTGGTGCCACATACAATCAAATAATTAAAAAAGTTTTGAACACAGATTTTGACAATCAATGTAGCATAGTAATTTTAGTAGGGGACAGCTCTGATATAAAAAAAATGATTTGTATAAGACATCAGAAAAGCTGTTACATTTGAATGTGAGAAGCATAATGTTATGTGCCTTCCCATATTAAATTTCCCTATCAGAAAAAAAAACAATAATATTCATATATTAAATACATTAGTGTATAATTTGACATGGCGTCATAGTGACAAATTTATATTAATTTGGCATTAATAAATTTATTAATAACTATACAATAACGCAGGATAGTATGTATCTTCCCAAGAAGTATAAACGTGACATAGCTACATTGATAGCTTATAATATAAATATGTTAAGTGACTCAGCGGTATCATCTAGTTCACCTAATGATACTGTGATTAAATTTTTAAACTAGTAGATAAGACAAAGGAGCAGTGTAATATCACTAAAATATTAATCGCTTCTCCGGCAAAATATTAGATATAGAATTATTATTAAATAGATAGAGACTGGATATCTTATGTTTTACGGAAACATGGTTTAAACCTAATAAAATGGTATTTCATGTACTTCGGTAGTATTGTTACTGGGATATGGTCTGACCACAAAGGGCTCCTTGTTAAAATAAATTGTGATAAACCTAGCAGTGACTGTAAGAAAACAACTAGGCTTATATCCAAAAATAGATTAGGCCTTTTAAATCATAATATTGCACAAAAGTTATATTTCAAGAATTTTATTAATGAGGACCCAGAAAGTGAATATGACAGCTTATTTACTATCATAAGCACTGAATTTAGTAAACATTGCCCAAGAAAAGTTATTAGTGTAATACAGGTATTAAAATAAGTAGAGATCGTTTGTATGATCTATATTATAAGAAATCACTAACAAATAGTAAATCATTTCATGCCTACGCTAGGAATTATTCTAAAGTTTTTAAACGTGTTTGTGTAGCTGCCAAAGCAAAATTTTTAGGAAATAAAATTCTCGAGTCTAGAAATAAGACCAAGACTGTCTGGCATATAATAAATAAAGAATTAGGAAAAAATAAAATAAATGATAACGCATTTAATCTAAGTGTCGACGGAGTACGTATTTCGAACAGTTCAGAGGTAGCAACTGTTTTCCAAGACTATTTCACTAATATACCTTCACAAATAACAAAAAATATAACATCATCAGCCCAGGGTGCCGCAGACATTCCCCATATGTCTTCGGTGTATTTTAAATTTAATTGTTTGAATGTCCTTATTATTTCACCTGCACTAATAAATGAGAATTTAAATTTTGGATTTGTAGGTGCACTCATATTCTTTAAAAGAGCTGCGGCACCCTGGGCTGACGATGTTATACTCATTGTTATTTGTGAAGGTATATTAGTGAAATAGTCTTAGAAAACAGTTGCTACCTCTGAACTATTGGAAATACGTACTCCGTCGACACTTAGATTAAATGAGTTATCATTTATTTTATTTTTTCCTAATTCTTTATTTATTATATACCAGACAGTCTTGGTCTTATTTCTAGACTCGAGAATTTTATTTCCTAAAAATTTTGCTTTGGCAGCTACACAAACACGTTTAAAAACTTTAGAATAATTCCTAACGTAGGCATGAAATGATTCACTATTTGTTAGTGATTTCTTATAATAAAGATCATACAAACGATCCCTACTTATTTTAATACCTGTAGTTGCCCATTCACTAAATTTTTTTACTTTCTTTACACTAATAACTTTTCTTGGGCAATGTTTACTAAATTCAGTGCTTATGATATTAAATAAGCTGTCATAATCACTTTCTGAATCTTTATTAATAAAATTCTTGAGCATGCAAAAAAACAGAGCATGTCAAAACGTAAAAAAGCACCATGTCAGCAGATTTATTAACAACTAGCGGTAGATCGTTTATGTATATTAAGAACAAAAACGGCCCTAAAATGGAGCCCTGCGGGACACCAATTCTAGCAAGCGATCCCGCAGAGGTTACCCCGAACATATTGCAAGCAGACAAACAGCCAGACAGATATGGGAAGGGACTTTGTTTTTGTTTTAGTGATAGCGATGTTGGCCATTGCGCGCCGTTGCTATAGAAAGATGGAGGTAGTGTTTCTTGTGTCGCTAATGTGTACAGCATTATTGGTGTTATTACAAAATCAAAAATAAAGACGAGTTTAATACGAGTTTTACTAAGCACATCTAGAATTTAAAACGTCATTACATCCAGACTTAAAATACTTTATAGCAAAAGCGCGTTCTAGCAGTGTCTAGCAAAACATCTGGTTTAGTTTTTTATGCAAGCAACTCTGAATAGTATTCGTTCATTTCAATCACATCATTCAAAAACGTTCCATTACATACGGATATTTTGCGAACAATTCCATATTTCCATACCCACGAAATCCATAATTTATTACGAAACGCCTTTCGCCGGCAAATAGAAATACAATAAATCACAACAATAACATAAGAACTGTCAACTTAGACAAGTGTTAGAGTCTAGTATTTACATTATGCCGGTCTTTTACTAAATTCAGTTTTTCAAAGTTTTTCCGGACATACATTAAATTATCAAGAATGTATTGGGAGGGCAGAGTTAAGATACCGAATTCCTGGAATTTCGTTTTTAATGACTCGCGAGGTCCCATATTATATATTGCCCGAACTGCCCGTTTTTGTAATAAAAATATCGTGTCTACCTCAGCAACAGTACCCCATAGCAGAATGCCATAAGACATTAAGCAAGTAGACTAACCTAGCAGTGGCAATATCTGTAAGCTGGCGAATCTTACGTATTGCGAATGCAGCGGATACAATAAAGTCCCAAAGCATGTTACCGATTTGCCGGACTGTAAATTTAAGTGCCATGTCAAACGGGTTTTAGTTTCAAAAGGATATTATAGAGTGGATCAGTATGTGAATGATAGTGATGTCTGGAATTGACTCCTCTCTGTGCATCCACTAAAACCATTGTATAATGTGTAGGAAATATATGTTTAAAAAATGTACCCGATCGGGTTTCTTGCCGGTTCTTCTCGATGATTGGGTTGTTTTCCGAACCGGTAGTAGTCTTTGACGTTCATAAGTGCCTTATCAGGGCCTAAACTGAATAAAGTATTATTGATTTGATTTTCTCGATAAATAAACTATCTGAGTCTGAAAAAATTTTTCAAATCGGATCAGTAGTTCCTAAGATTAGCGCGTTCAAGCAAACAAACAAACCCCTCAAATTTATAATATTATTATAGACAATATTCGTAACTAAGTAAGTTTTTTTACTTTAATATTTTTAACCATTATTATTAATTTTTAAAAACTCTTTTAGAGGTTAACTGTCCCTAGTGGCTAGTTCATAATACAATAATTATATTTCAATTCCATGATCAAGTCGGAAATGAGGGGTGTTCACTGTAGTAATGATTTATAACGTCAAGAGATGGCGCTTTTTATTTTGTGAACGAGCTATGGTTTGTGTATTGTTAAAATACTAGGTCCTTTAGTTCATCGAATATAATTCTTGTCTTTTATAAATAAATATAGTCTTGAAAGTAAAGTGTTGTGTTTTGTGATGAACATCTGGTGCCGAAACTCGTGGAAATAAAGTGAATACAGTGAAAAAAAAAAGAAGAATAAAAACGCGGGTATAACTGGAAACCGTGAGTAAAGTGAAACGAAGTTGTGCTTAATAATTGAAACGGTTAGAATAAATTGACTATTTATAAAATGGAATCTCTAGCTCAATTATATGCTGTGCAAAAAGACTTGTTAGAAAAATTAATCAAAGCTGAATCTAATTACAAAAAAAACACCCAAAGAAAGAATGAAGCTGGTATACATAGAAACAAAGTTGGAAAAATTGGATGAATATTGGAAGGACTTCAAAGAGGGTCATAAAAGAATTATCACACAAAGTAATCAGAAAGATAAAGAAACGGAACCATATTTCACATCTGATTGGTACGACGTTTTTGAAGAGAAATATACTAGTTACAAATGTTTAATCAAAGAAAATCTACAAACGTTCAAGGCTACGACTATAGAAACTCGAGATTTTACAATACCGTCATATTCGAATACAAGTTGTGAGGCTAAGTTACCTAACATTCAGTTACTTTCGTTTTCGGGAAAATATGACGAATGGCAAACGTTTTATGATATGTTCGTGTCTTTGATTATAAACAACAAGATCTTATCTCCCGTACAAAAAATGCATTATCTAAAAAGTAGTTTATCAGGCGAAGCAGAATCCTTAATCAAGAACTACCCTACAACGGATGATAATTTTATTGAAGCATGGGAGCAATTAACCAAGCGATATAACAACAAGCGTTACAATTGTAATTCGATATTACAAACTTTTTTTGCACAGAAACCAATTTACAATGAATCCGCGAATGCAATTAAGCAGTTATTGGATATAACTACATCTTGTTTAAAGTCACTGAACAATATAGGAGTGAATACTGGCTCTTGGGATGTTATGATTGTTCATTTTGTAGTTGCAAAACTACCACAAGAATCTCGACAGCAATGGGAGTATCATCTGAGCATGAAGTCTGACAATTTGCCCACGTGGACACAGCTCACGGAGTTTTTGGAAACTAGATTTAGAACTATAGAAATGATAGAAGGTACCAAATATACAAAGAATAATCAACTGGTTGTCAAACCAGCAGTTCTTAAAGCAAAGTCCTTTCACTCCGGCATACAAGAAGTACCAACAGAACGAAAAATAACCGATGCAACTTGCTCGTTTTGTGATGGTTCTCATTACTTATTTAATTGCAAGCAATTTGGTCAGAAACCAGTACAGGAGCGACATGAGTTTGTAATAAAAAATAGATTATGCTTTAACTGTCTTGCCTCTAATCACTCGGTGAAAAAATGTCGGCAATCTACAACCTGTCGTAAATGTGGAAGACGACATCACTCGTTAATACACACTGTTTATAAGAAGGAGAGCGATAACAATGTAGTAAATCATGATATTATGAATAAAAGTAATGACACACAACAACACACAACACAAGGACAAGCACCACAGACAACACATGTTGTAGCGAACTTTTCCAGAGACGATATTCAAAGTTACAACGTTTTATTAGCTACCGCAGTTATCAAAGCAAGGGCACATAACGGTTTTAATTATGTAATTAGGGCGTTACTAGATCAGGGCTCGCAAGCTTCATTTGTGACCGAAGCTACAGTACAATTACTTGGATTAAAACGAGAACCTATCAATGGTTGGGTGTCAGGTTTGGGAGATGGCCATACGAGGATCAAATACATGGTATCGTTGCAAATACAATCACGTCATACTCCTTATCATTCACTCCAGGTAAATGCATATGTTTTAGGCTCACTTACGTCAATGCTTCCGACTTGCAAGGTTTACTCACCACAATGGGCAGAACTACAATCTAAGCCGCTTGCAGATCCACATTTCACCACATCAGGTAAAATAGACCTTTTGCTTGGAGCTGAGGTTTACAGTGAAATTTTGCTCAATGAAGTTATTAAACATCCTCAAGGTAATTTGATTGCTCAAAACACCGTTCTTGGTTGGGTAATATCAGGAAAGGTTGCTAAAGATTCCTCAATAAAAGAACAAATTTTCAGTATGCACGTACACATTAGACAAGAAGATGAAATATTAAAGAGATTTTGGGAATTAGAAAATGAACCAAATACCATTCACAAGAAACTTACTCAAGATGAAATAAGATGCGAAGAAATATACGAATCAACAACAATAAGGAATGAAGAAGGAAGATTCATAGTGAAATTACCTTTTGCTACGGAAGATCCAGAATGTTCATACGGAAATTCTATAGATACAGCTACAATGAGATTTAATTACTTAGAGAAGAAATTTAACAAAGATCCAAAGTTCCATAAAGAGTATAGAAAAGTTATAGAAGAATATACAACACTTAATCACATGAAACTAGTGGATCAAGAAAAGATTGATAATCCTAAGGCAGTTTATTTGCCACATCACGCTGTCGTTAGAGAGGAAAAACAGACAACGAAGCTACGAGTTGTATTCGATGCCTCGTGCAAGGGTAGTAATCAGGTTTCACTTAACGATAATCTGTTAATTGGACCTAAGTTACAGCAAGATCTAAGACATTTGTTAATGAGATGGCGAACTCACAAAATCTGCATCATAGCTGACTTAGTTAAAATGTATCGTCAGATTCGAGTAGCTGACGAGGATACAGATTTTCAAAGGATTTTATGGAGAAATCATAGAGATGGACCAATTCAACATTATAAATTATTAACGTTAACATTTGGGACAGCTTGCGCACCTTATCTAGCAGTCAAAACTCTACAGAAGCTAGCCGAAGAAGAACAAGAGAAATATCCAATAGCCGCAGAAATAACTAAAAAGGACTATTACATAGACGATCTGATGACTGGTTGTGAAACAGAGAGTGAAGCAATACATATTTTCGAAGAAATGAATTGTTTAATGAGATCAGGAGGTTTCGAACTTCAGAAATGGAGCAGCAATAATAACACGTTATTAAATTACATTAGCAAGAAAAACCATAGAGAAGATAATTCAATAATTATTAAATCAGATCACATGACAAAAGTAATAGGCATACGATGGAATAGAGAGACAGACAATTTCGAATACACGATCAGTTTACCAGAAACTAAGAAAATAGTTACTAAGAGACAAGTGCTATCTGATATCGCAAGACTGTACGATCCTTTAGGCTGGATTGCGCCAATAGTGGTAGTTGCTAAATTGTTCATTCAAAGGCTATGGAAATCAGGACTTGGATGGGATGATGAAATCAAAGACGAACTGTTAGCACAGTGGATGAGATTTAGAGGAGAATTGATACAAATAAAAAATATACTTGTGCCAAGATGGTTACATACTTCATCCGAGTGTCAAATAGAATTGCATGCATTTTCAGATGCATCTCGATCAGCTTATGCAGCTGTGGTGTATCTTCGAGTCATTGATGAGCACAGAAATGTTGCAGTGAGTTTGATATCGGCTAAAACTAAAGTTGCACCAATTGAAAAGGAAATGTCCATTCCAAGATTAGAACTTTCAGGAGCAGCTCTCGCTGCAAAACTTTTGTCTGAGGTATCACAAGTAATGGGCGTATCCAAGAATAATTTATATGCGTATACTGATTCAACGGTGGTGTTAGCTTGGTTAAAGGGACCTGCGAGTCGATGGACTACATTTGTGAGTAATCGTGTTTCAGAAATCCTAACGATAATGAGTTACGAACAGTGGGGGCATGTAACTACCGACATTAATCCAGCAGACTGTGCGTCGCGTGGATTAAGGCCAGCAAATTTAATAGCAAATGATTTATGGTGGAACGGACCTACTTGGTTAAAAGAAGCAAATCTAAAAAGAGATCAACCTAATATAAAGGAAACGTACGAAGAAGAGAGAATAGTTAAATCTTTAACTGCAGTATCACAAATATCAGAAGAACTACCATGGGAAAGATTTTCATCATTAACTAAAATGTTGAAGGTTTTATCATACTGTAGAAGGTGGGTGATTATTTACAAATTGCCAAAAAGTGAAACAGTCAAGTCAAATTTTGTGTCATATGAAGAGATGAAACAAACATTGTTCATTTGCATTAAGAAAGTACAAGCTACAGATTTTGATAATGATATACAGCATTTAAAAACTAATGGTTATGTACAAAAGAAAAGCGTACTACATACACTTTGCCCAGTTTTAGACAAAAGTGGCTTACTAAGAGTTGGAGGACGTATTCATTTGGCCAATGTGAGTTACGATAGTAAACATCCGATTATTATGCCTGCTAAGAATCATCTTACCAAGCTTTTAATAGCAGATGCTCATCAAAAAACCTTCCATGGTGGCCCACAATTAATGTTAAATTATTTAAGAGGAAAATACTGGATAGTTAGAGTAAGGGATCAAGTAAAGAAGTATTACAGAGAATGTGTTATATGTTTAAGACACTCAAAATCAACAAAAAGACAGTTAATGGGTCAGATTCCAGCGGTCAGACTTAAACCAAGTAAGCCATTTATATCAACAGGAGTTGACTATGCAGGACCCATTAATATAAGATTTTCTCCTGGTAGAGGGGCGAAATCTTATAAAGGATACATCTGTTTATTCGTCTGTATGGTCACACGTGCAATTCACATAGAAGCAGTCACAGATATGACAGCCAAGGGATTTATATCTGCCTTTAGAAGATTTACATCTAGGCGTGGCTATTGCCGAGATTTGTATAGCGACAATGGCACAAATTTCGTTGGCGCGGATAAAATTTTGCACGACATGTTTAACGCTGCTAAATCTAAGCTACCTAACGAAATTAAAGAATACCTTACCTTGGAATCTACGACGTGGCATTTTATTCCACCACATGCCCCAAATTTTGGCGGCTTATGGGAGGCTGGTGTGCGGTCAGTTAAGACGCATTTGAGAAAGGTTATCGGAGAAGTCACCTTAACATATGAAGAGTTTTCCACAGCATTGACGCAAGTAGAAGCTTGCTTAAATTCCCGGCCCATTTCAGTTTTAAGTGATAATCCCGACGATCCTCTTCCACTGACACCCGGTCATTTTTTGGTTGGAGAACCTTTGATTAATATTGTTGATAGAGACTTTTCAGATGAAAATGTAACAGGTTTAGATAGATGGAAATTAATTCAGAAGATTGTGAATAATTTTTGGAAAAGATGGTCGAAAGAGTATTTAGTTATATTAAGTAAACGATATAAATGGAATAAGACAATATGTGAACCAGAAATTAATGATGTAGTAGTAATTAAAGATGATAATATACCACCTGCAAAATGGCTATTAGGTATTGTATTGCATAAACATCCTGGACCTGATAATGTAACCAGAGTGGTAACAGTTAAATGTAAAAGTGGTTTGCTTAAACGTTCAGTAGATAAAATTTGTATACTTACCAAATAGAAAATTACTTATATTTTTGAGAGATATTGGTACGGTGGGCGGTAGTTATGTTAAACTTATGTTTACTTTAAATTATTTCTGTTACTTAAGTTTTGTTTTTCTTTATTACACAGAAGTAAGATATTTTGTTTATTTTAGTGATTCATTAAAAATTCTTACATAGCTCATAATATCAAACTTGATTTCTTTAAAATTGTATAGTTATTTAATAGTTTGTTAAAGGAACAAGTCCTTGGTGGGCGGTATGTTCACTGTAGTAATGATTTATAACGCCAAGAGATGGCGCTTTTTATTTTGTGAACGAGCTATGGTTTGTGTATTGTTAAAATACTAGGTCCTTTAGTTTATCGAATATAATTCTTGTCTTTTATAAATAAATATAGTCTTGAAAGTAAAGTGTTGTGTTTTGTGATGAACAAGGGGTCTAATTGATATGATCTTACCTTAATATAATTGTGAAAATAGCGTTGCGAATAACCAATTTTTATTAATGATAATATGTAAAAAAAGTAAAGTGAAGTAACAGCGCTTGCATTGTTGCGTTTCGTTCGGTCAGTGAGAGCGCCAGAGGCCCATTTCCCTTCCCTCCTCCCCCTTCCGTCCTCCTTCTTCCCCTCCCTTCTCCCTCATACACAGGTTGACAACGCACTTGCGACTCCCCTGGTGTTGCTAGTGTGTATGAATGGTGGTGATCACTTAACATCAGGTGACCTGTTCGTTTGCCTCCTATGATATAAAAATAATAATTATATACTAGCTGACTCTGCGACTCCGACCGCGTGGAACCTAAAGTAAAAAAACAGTGAATAATAAAATCATCCGAATATATTAAGCCCATTTATTTATCTACATTTCTCTCGTACTTAAGTCGCGTCCTCATTAAAATTACAATAACTTTTGGTAGAGTGAACCGATTTTAATGAAACGAAGCCTAAATGTTACTCGAGGATATTCTTTATGATTTCATTTAGATGTACACGTTAGATGTAAAGAAAGAAGAAAGAAAAGAAAGAAAATGTCTTTATTGCTGGATAACATCAAAACAACAAGATGAACATATATATAGCTTATTTGAATATCCAACAAAGGCACCTCCATTCAGCAAAGTGCTGCAGCATAACTAAGGTGGTACTGCAGCGCTGATTTTCAATGGAGACCCTAAGTAATGTACGGACGTGTAGTCGGTGTATTGACAATAAATATAACATAACTTATACATGTAAACAGCTAACAACAACAAAAAGTAAACATCGAAAAAAAAAAAAACAAATATTACAAATGTGCCTGTCCAAAAAGCTATTCACTACCTCGGTTGCACAATGACCACCATAAGCCTGAGAATAAAAAATAAAATAAAATAATAATAATACAAACATAATAAATAATAAATACAAGCAAATACATATACAAATATTCAAATACATACGAGTACATAGGTAATTTTAAATTGTACGTCTACTAGATTGGAACCACTCATAAAATTAACGCTATTATTATTATTGGTTTTGAACTTGTAACAAACACTGCTGCAATATATGTTTAAAACTTTTCTTATTTTTCCTATATCTACATGGAGGTGGGATATTATTCCAGCAACGAGTAGCTGCATACTTAAAAGAACCCCTGAACGCTGTGGTTCTGTGTATAGGTATCGTCAGGGGATATGACGCAGAACGCGTGTAGCCAGATGTAAGACGTGTTTGCCTCCATGTTAGCTTTTCATATAGGTACTTAGGCTTTTTTGTTTTGATCAAGCCAAAAAGTAAAGTCGCCATGTGTAGCTCCCTACGGGCTGCCATTTTAAGAACATTCGCTTCATTTAAGAACGGTGTGACGTGATGACGAGGGGGAATGTGGAAACAAAACCGAGCGCAAGCGTTCTGTACCCTCTGAATTAATCGATCAGTCCTTGACAATAAACATGGGCCATATACAACATCACAGTAATTTAATCTAGAAAGAACTAAACTTTCAACAAGACTTTTCCTTAATGTAATACTAAGATACTGTCTAAAACGATACAATACTTTTAGCCTATAAAAACAATTTTTAATGATACTATTGATATGCGCTTCGAAGCGCAGTTCTGAGTCGAAAAGTACTCCCAAATTGCGGGTTGTTTCCACCCTTTCAATGTTTTTCCCCAAAATCTTGATCTCGGGATTAGCAGACAATATTGAATTGACTTGCGCCTTGCTTCCTAGGACAATGAATTTTGTTTTAGAAGGATTGAGTACCAGAGTGTTACACTCTGACCATGAAATTACCCTGCTAAGCTCTTCATTAATCTTGTGGATTGAAGACCTCAGTGCCTCTTGTTTAAATGACATATATAATTGGATATCATCCGCGTACATATGATACTTACAATCAAGTAAGCAGCGAGTAATGTCTGCACTATATATAATATACAATAAGGGGCCAAGAATGGATCCCTGAGGAATCCCCCGTGTTACTGGTTGGGGAGAGGAGGTAGTCGAAGAGCCATCATCTAGTTGTATTTCAACGTATTGCGAGCGATTGGTTAGATAGCTATGAAACCATCTAACCGTATCATGTTCAAATCCATAATAATGCAACTTAGATAATAATAAATTTATATTTATAGTATCAAACGCTCGTGAGTAATCAAGTAAGATAAGGATAGTCCCTTCGCCTCGATCCCGTGCCTCTAAGATATTGCTCACCACATCTAATAAGGCAGTGGCAGTACCACGGCCTTGTCTAAAGCCTGACTGGAGATCAGGTAGAATGTTATTTGTTTCTAGATATTCGGTCATTTGTAAATATACCACCCGCTCCAGTATTTTGGATAAACACGGAAGGATACTTATAGGTCGCAATTCTTTGAAACTTTGAGGATTGCTAATTTTTGGTATCGGCCGAACGATTGCACAACGCCATAAGTCAGGAAAAGTGTGCGTACTGATTGATACGTTTATGATGCTGGTTATGGCTGTTAAGGTTTGCGGAAGTGTAAGCATTATCATATCCTTTGATATACTATCAATACCCTGAGCATTTGTCTTGATGCTTTTTATTATACTAAGAACAGTGTGCTCTTCGACTGTCTTTAGTGAGAAACACGACGAACCATAGCGATTAAACTCGTAAAAAGTCAATTGCGAAATAGTCACATCTTGATTTCCAGGAACATCTAGGAATGCATTGTTTATACCGTCGGGGTCGCACAAATGGTCTGGAAGCACACAAACTTGGCTTGATGGATATACTTGAGATTTTAGATTTTTCCATAAGGCTCGAGAATCATTAAACTTTTCATTAATATACTTATTGAAGTAGGCCTTCTTTTCATTATATAAGGATTGTACAACCTGCCGTTTTAGCTCAAGATAATAGTCTTTATGGATATCTAGTTTTGTGTGTCGATAACGATCATGAGCTTTGTCGCGTAACCTGCACATCAGTTTTATAGTGGATGTAATCCAAGGTGTAGGTAGACTACGAAAATAATTGTGTTTAAGGGGTGCATGAACATTAAACAGCTGTATTATGTAGGTGTTGAACTTGGATACCATAGTGTTAACGTCTTGAATATTGCCTAATATATGCCACGGAATTGACTGCAAGTCGGAATCAAACAAATCCATCACAATATCTTTAAATGGACGATATACCACCATTTTCTTTTGAGGTTTGTCTTTTTTTAACATCAATTGACATGTGATGAAGGAATGATGTCCTAATTCGATTATGTGATCGACAATGAGATCTCTGTAACTGACGTCGGTACAAATAATATCAATGAGTGAAGAACTATCGTTTACAAAATGCGTTGGTGTAGTCACTATTTGAGTAAGTCCACTGTACCCTACAAACTCCATGAGACGTTTAGACCTACTGCTATGGGTCTCTAATAGGTTTACGTTAAAATCGCCGAGTATAATAACATTATCATAGGGAGCGAGGGTACTGATACTTTGTGTTACCGCGTCTAGAAACAGATCGAGATCTAACCAGGGTGGGCGATAGGCAGTACCAAAGAGGAGCGTTTTGTTATTCAAATTTAGTGTCATCCATAGTTGCTCGACATCAGACTGTTCGGGATGAGGCCGTACGCGCGCCTTAATACACGATTTGATATAGAAACCAACTCCTCCTCCGCGTCCACCACGAATAGTCACCGGACGCGGTATATGCTTGAAGCGGTAGCCTGGGACAGTCGGCGCATGCCCTACTTTTCCCGGTTGCAACCATGTTTCGTTGATCGCCATTATGTCGACTGAGTGATTTTCCATAGCAATTAAAAATTCATCATGGCCAGTTGCCAGTGACCCTGCGTTAAATAAGCCAAACTTTAAATATTTATATTTTAACATGAAAAAATAGTATGTTATAAATTAAATAATACTTAATAAACGTATATACGGCCGAGAGGAGTGAAAGCAACGCGAACCATATTAGGATTAAAAGAGCCGTACATAAATTAAGCAATAGCTGAATACTATAGAGATTGAAAAAAGCGTAGATTCTATAATATAAAAATTGAATGAGTGAATGGATGAATGATTGAATGATGTAATGTTTTGTATAAGCATATATATTATGTAATAAGTGTACTGTATTATATTGTGACAATAAATACTTGCAAAATGGTTTATGCTTAATGATAGTGACGGATTGACTTAAAGAGTTGAAGGATCTTATTATTTCAATATTAAATGAATGAGACGTAACCCAATACAACACAATAAACCTTGTTAATAAAGGACAGGGAGCTAATTCTAGACAGGCAACACTTGTATTGCGATAATAACCAAAATTATATAAATAAGTTATGAAATAATACTGAATACTACTGTTACTCCTCAGATATCCTTGAAGAATCATTTCGTTCATTTCCGAAAATACACTGTATATCCGCCTCACAACGGATTCGGCAAACTGCATCGCCAGGCTTTCGACGGGCCAGGATCCGACCTCTACTCGTCCATACAAATTTCCATCCGTTAGTTTGTCCGGCCTGACGTGCTTGACGAAACAACATTCGATTGATTTTAGTCAAACGCTCATTTACGTAAAACCGCCTTGGTTGACCAGGCAAGTCTAGGTCGGCTGTATTTGCTCCACGGCGCACTCGTGCACCTTGCACAATGGCGTCACGCAAGTTTCGACTTGATATCCGGACTACAATAGGTCGGGGACGGCTTTCGGTGGGCCCAGACGACTGTGTGGCGTTGATATGCCGACCTCCAACTCGACTGACGTTAACAATGTCGCGATTCTCTAGGCTGACTCCCAGTTTAGTAGCGACCAATTGTATCGTATGGGTCAAGTTTTCACCACTACATTCTGGAATATTAGTGATTTCGATGTCATTAGCGAGAAGTTCCTGATCCCGCTCGTTAATGTCACGTTTGAGCTGATCAACAACATCGTCAACATTCGAAATAATAGGGGTCTGTTTGCCTAATAGTTCCAAGTCGTCTAGTCTTTTCTCCATTTTATCCACGCGGCCAACAAGAGCTCTTATGTCTGCTAGATCTTCTCGAAACGCCTGTAACTCGCTTCGGACTGAGCACAGCTCTTCCCTAATGTGACGTAGATCAAGTTCAAAAGCTCCAACTGACTCTGCGATGCCGGGCGAAACTGTAGATGGTGAAACACCTGTTTCTCCTGTGATGTTCATAATGCTTTTTTTGCATTCACCACAGTGCCAGGAAGGCGTAATAGCCCCTTTTTTAGGTAATGCCGCGCAAACGCGATGATAATATACATTACATTTTTCGCATTTAGCACCATCTGTCGGTGTTAAGAACTTTCTACAGCAACCACATTTGACACCCGGCATAGCAATGTAATTATCGATCTATTTTATACAAAAGATATTCAGAAGATGGCGCTGATTGCAAAAATGGCTATGATTTTTTAATCTCCTATAAATCGCCAGACACTACACCATAATCCGATGACTTGGTTGAGGCTAAGAATTCACATATATGCTATAGATACTCTGGATAACACTAGATCACTCTTTAAAACCACTCCTATATTTATTGTTTTGAGATTTAGGTTATAAAATTTTTAATTGATTGCTGATAATCCTTCACAACACGGATATTACTGAAATAGCAATGCAGCTAGGATGTACCACTATTTAAAATAATTGTATAATGTCCCACTTATCTTAACAAGACGTTATTATATTTTTAAATACAAAAAATACTCAAAGGATTAGGCCGACTCAACGTCCGTCAACTACCCTCAATGTACATTCTTATTTATTTATAGTAGATGATATATACGTGTTAAATACACGAACCTTCGAGAGAAAATGCTCGAAATGATAATGAAAACTGTATCAACATCCGTTGCATAGTTTAGAAGAAACACACAATTGATATGCAAAAACCCAAGATGCACACTTAACGTCTCACAGTCGGCACATAAAAATGAGTGCACTAATTTTAAATATTTTCGCGTCGCTTGCGTCTTTATAAAAACAACTTTAAATCATTCAGTAACGGTTGAATTTGCAAAATCGTAAATTTATCGCATAACCATAACCACATATTGGTGTATTGGGGTTTTTTCGCGGCCGGTTTTGAGCGCTACTTTTATTGGAGACTGTGTGTCTTGGGTTTTTATATGTCAATGTAAAACACAGACAGATATAAAAAGCTACTTTGTTCTGCAATATTTATTTTAAATAGTATTTATTATAATTTAAATACATAACTGAAAAAACAAATGATTTTGTATATAAATTTACATTTAGAAAAATGTGTCTAATGAGTTGGTCTATGTAGAGGTTATCCTGTAGTAACTGGATACAGAAGACTATAAACTAGACGCAGTCCTTTAACCTGCAACATAAACATATTTCTATATGCATAGTTCTTCTGTCCGTGTGTATATTACTGAACTCCTCCTAAACGGCTGGACAAATTTTTATATAATATTTTGTGAGTGTTCAGGTGGATTCAATAATGGTTTAGATTCACTATTGAATGCATGCACAATTGGTGGCACTGCGGTTGAGTTTTAGGATTATTTTTCTATTATCGAGGTTAGACAACGTCCGCTAGGCCTGCTAGTCTCTATATTAACAAGTCTGTAGTTCTGTCGGTGTATATACTACTTTTTAACGCGTATATATGCCATATAAGTGTCGGTTGCAAAGGCAGGAAGAAATATGACGTTTGTTAATGACTACGTCCGGTACCGCTACGATATATCCGAGAGGCGAGACTACAACGCCACCCGGGGAACCACTATTGACCTCCGATACCGCGCTATTGACTTTATCGGGGGTGTTACTAATGACCTCGAACGCTATTGGTCGGCTAATCATTATTCACCCCGGTGTGAGACTACATTGGTGGGAGTTCAGCATATAAAGGGCAAGATGTCACTGATCTGCACGCACTCCTATGCGGAAGTTATTGTAAGGCGAAGCTCTGCCCGGATAAATAGTCAAAGTGCCTTCAGAGTGTTTATTGGACTGACTGGCTGATTATACGTATTGTGTAACACGTTACAATTATTTTGTCTTTCTTAATTCGTTGCTATTCAACATAACACAAAGATGAAACGGTTTGTGGCAAGTTTATATAATTCCTCATTTGATAAATAATTAGAATGATCAACGAAATAATATTAAAAATCATTAAAAATATAATTTTATTTCTCAACTGATTTTGATGTAATTTCTTTCATGGGAAGTACGAGTATATGATATTTTACAGTTCATATATACATATGTATTTAAAAGCCAGTGTCACGATGTTTGTACACAATAAACTCCAAAAACACTCAACTGATCTTTATGAAACGTTGCCATTTATGTATAATTCTACTTTATAACTTGATTTTATAACTATAAAGCTGTAGAGACGTCATAAGCGCTTCGACAGCGCCGCGTTCAAACTTGCCTAACTAGTTTACATATTTCTGACGGCTGTTCGTCAATACGCTCGTATCTAAGCCAAATAAAACTATTTCTTTTTCACCACCTTTTTTTTTCTATAGATATATTTTACATATAATATGTTCCCGCGAATAATTTTTTTTTTCGAACTGACTAAGCTATTGACCAAGCGAGGTCTTAACAGCTTCACCGGACTACTAAGGCGAGCGTTTAAGGCACTCAGCCGATTTTATTTTGACAACTCAAGGGTGCGCGGCACACCTCTGCTTTGGCTGTTGCCTGATACATGCAATTCGCGACCTATCTGAGCTAACCTAAGCTAACTATTCATACATATATGAGTTGTTGAAACATATATGTGTACCAAGCATACATACCTCAACAACCCTTATATATATTTCGTATCGGATAATATTCTAAACTATTTCAGTTTGATAAGGGAATAAAATAAAACCATTCCACTTGCATGTGTAAGCGTGTATGCGTGCACGTGTGTGGAGGTGATATGTGTAATGTTGTGGCAGTGATGTGTTTTCACCACCGATATTGAGAATATGCCGTCTTACTTCCACATTTTATTTAAGACAGTGTGGCGTTACAATATTACTTCACGTATGTGTGCGTTATCGTGGCTTTGTTTTGTCTAAATATCATGTAGGTAACGTATCTACAGCTTTATCTATTTACTGCATCTGTGATGTGCTATGTGTGTCTGTGTTATTTGTTTGTTCTTTAATTTAGTACCATTAATATGACCGACTGAACGTCTGTTTATCATCATACGGACTCTCATAAAAAAATCAGCGCTGCAATATGTATTGCTGTACTGCACTTATTTGCTGAATGGGTTTGCCAATTGTTGGACACTATCTTTTTTTTTCATTTTTCACATGTATCTAATTTGTTAATTTAAAGTAATTTAATTGTATGGTTGTTCCAACAATAAACTATTTATTTGTTTCATAAATGTCCAGAACAAGTGACGCGCGTTTGCACTCTTAGCCCTCACAGTATACCCTAACAATTTTGTTTTGTTAATTTTGAAATCACCTACTAATACTTTCAGTGAATGTTTTAGCTAAAGCTTTAAATGGCTCACCACGATCTATTCCACCGTTACCGCCCGTCGCTCCTCCTTGACCTCCTCCTCCAACCTCGTTTCCTCCATTCAGTCCACCTACTCGTGCAACACACATCATATTAATAACAAATCTATACATATAAAAAGAATGTAAACGTTTTATCAAAAAAAAAAAGTTGCAGGTGTCTAGGAATAAGTAATAAAATACATATCGATCATTTTTAGAAATATCTGTCTGTCTGTTTGTTTGATCACGTATCAATGCGAAAATACTGTATTCATAATTTTTTATGAACAAAATTAAACATTTTTTAGTAAGAAAATTATAAAGCATATTTCCAAGTAACATTTAGTCTTTCTTTCATTAAAATTGGTTTACTCTATCAAAAGTTATTGTAGTATTAATGACGACGCGACTTAAGTACAAGATAAAAGTGACTTAAGTACGAAATAAAAGTGACTTAAGTACGAGATAAAAGTGACTTAAGTTCGAGATAAAAGTGACTTAAGTTCGAGATAAAAGTGACTTAAGTTCGAGATAAAAGTAACTTAAGGACGTTAGGACGTTCTATACGTTTAGGTGACTTTACTAGTCACTGTTTTGCACATCAGGATCCATGTGGACGAAGTTGCGGGCTAGTAAATAATAAGTACCTGAACTTAACTTGAAATTAACTTAACTTGAACTTAACCTAAACTTTGTGGAAGAGTTACAACTAAGAAGTGAAATAGCAGTTTACCGAGGACGGAGCTAAAAGGTACTACTGCCTTACTGTATTCACTAAACCAATAATATCATATATATTAATACGTGAAGCCTAAACTTTGTATCCCTTTTTAACGGAATTGGGCGAACGGATGAACGTGAAATTTGGCATAGTTAAAGTTTATATGGAGGAGAAGTGCAGCAACCTATTTATTTTATATATAAAATGCATTAGAAGTAAATTAAATTAAATGAAATATGCATTACTCACACTACTGCTTCAATTTTACACAACATATACACAAATGTAAATAAAAAAGACATTTTGACATCTGTCAATAAAGGACTTCAAAATAGGTTGTGAAGGAGGTTGCTATGCTCGACTGTATGTATTATTTTACTCTTACGTTCCAATTAACCTTTTTCATTCTACATTCAACAATGATATTAACCCTAATAAAATTCAAACTTAAAAAAATCAATGAACTATGGTCGAATGTCGACCACTGGGCGCCCACTAGTATTCATAAATATTATACAATTAGCCTATTCCCGCCTGATTTCTTGAACATTAAAAAATATGGCAGTAGAATCCAAAAAATAAATGATCTAGAACCAAATATCGACGATTTCCCATCGTATGGTCATACTCCAGTATATAAGTTCACCAGTATTGTTCGTTGATTCTCGAACAAACTGTATTTCCATTATACATTAGCTGTGCCCGCGACCTCCTCCGCGTGACAACGTTGGTTAATAAAGTTATTTGAATATATTAAACTCCGTTTGTTGAATGATACTATTTTGTTGATGTTTTACTAATTTATTACGTTACATAAGTATGTGGTTGTGTGGCGGCAGTCTGAATCCGCAATGCCGCGAGGCCGAGCCTCCGCCGCGTCGCGTGCATTCCACCCCCGAGCGCCGCCCTCTCCCCGCTTCTCTCTCAAACTGGTTTGGTCGCGTTAACATCCTCCCCCCCGTCGAACCTAGGAGTTTCGAGGTTTGTAGCTATGAGTGGGCAAATTTTATTAATAGCTCGCCGTACAATGCTCCTGCTAGTGATTACCTCAACCACTCTTGTTACTCCATCGGCTCCCGGGAAGAGTTTATGGATGCGTCCCAAACGCCAACTTAATGGAGGCAGATTGGTTTCTTTGAGAACCACCAAGTCTCCTTCTTTAACTCCTTCCTTATCGAGTTTCCACTTCGTTCGTTGTTGCATTTCGTTAAGATATTCGTGACGCCAACGCTCCCAAAAATGCTGGCGCATTTGCTCAATATGTTGGTATCTATTTAGTTTATTGATGTTAAGTTCTCGTAAAAATGGTGATGGTAATGATGTTAGTGGTCTCCCAATGAGGAAGTGACCCGGCGTTAGCGGGCTCAAGTCATTAGGGTCCGTAGATAGTGGTGTTAATGGTCTGGAGTTGAGAATAGCCTCTATCTGGATAAATAGGGTGGACAGCTCCTCGAAGGTCAAATGTTGATTTCCCAAAATCCTTGTCATATGAAATTTTGCAGACTTTACACCTGCTTCCCAAAGAAGAATAAGGGGGTACAAATTTAAATTCTATGCCTTCATTGGATGTGAAAGAAGATACGTCTTCACTGCTTGATTTCAAAAAATTTGCTAATTCGTTATTTGCGCCTACAAAATTGGTACC
>MU158974.1:279410-290561 GCA_015888305.1 Antheraea pernyi
TCGCCACCAAGTCCGGCCGAAGGGTCTCCGTCACCGGGGGCGCCCAAGATCGCAACTTCTATCGCACGATCCGGTATGGGCGCCCCCAAGGATCCCCCTCCACCGTTTGGAGTAGCTCCTCCCATGCAGCTTCTTTTGCCCGGCTGATGGCAGCCTGTAGGGTTTTCCTACACTCCCTGTAGCTGCCATACAGTCGGGCCTCCGTCTCGGGGTCTCGGTGCCGTCGCCGACGGCTGTGTCCAAACAGCCGCCGGGCCGCGGAGCAGGCCGCGCGGAGCTCTGCAAGCTCCGGCGACCACCAGTACACCGCCCGTTTGTTTGTTGGTTGGTGCATGCTCCGCGGCATCGACGCGTCGCAAACCTCCGTGAGGGCACCATGGAGGCGGGCTGCAGACGCGTCGACGTCTTCCCCTGTGGGAGGTGGCATGGCCCAGGCCTGGACGATAGCCGCCTCTTCCGCTAATTCTCGGTTGAGGCGGCTCACCGCCCAGCAGGGGAAATTCGCGCCCCTCCGGGGGCGGGTACCAGTACGAGCTTGAGAGGTGGAGACCTTGAACCTAATGTACCTGTGGTCCGATAGGGTCTCCACCTCCTCGAGCACCCTCCACCCCCGGACACGGCGTGCGACAGACGGGGTAGCGAAAGTGACGTCTACCACCGACCCACCGTTCTGTCGCACACACGTGTGGACGTTCCCCTGGTTTGCCTCTCCGCTGCTTGCCGAACTCAGGGAGAAAGGGGCGGGGGCCCCGGACTCCCATTGCACAGGTTCGGCGGGCTGGGAGGCAGTCTCACAACCGGGCTGCCTCAGTCGGGTGTGGCGTGGGAAACGCCTGCCGCCAGGGGGTGTTGCGGAGCTTGCTAACGCAACCCCGGGACACTCCCATAGTGCGGCGTTGGTTGTCGTGGAGTTTTAGCCGGTTAAAGTCGCCGTATGGCACCACCCCTGCGTGGCATCACAATGGCTGGTGGTCGGTTCAAGTCAGGCTCTCTCCCCCGAGGGCCTGACAGTCCATGATGGATTGACACCCTTGAGCTAGTTGTCAAAATAAAATCAGCTGAGAGCCTTAAGCGCTCGCCTTAGTAGTCCGGTGAAGCTGTTAAGACCTTGTTTGGTCAATAACATAGTCAATTCGAAAAAAAAAACAGTATCTATAAGCTACATGTCGATGATATATAAACAAGCTGGTGTCTCAGATACGATTAACTGTTTGATGTTTTGTGTAGCACGTCGTATCCTGACAATTTAATGTATAGATTCAGATGATTTTATTAATCATTGTTTGTTACATTTAATTCCACGCGGACGTATTTACGGGCATACCTTAAATTCATACTCATGAAGATAACGAAACAATAAATAACATTTATAAAGGGCATAACAATTAGAGAACAATACGTATAATCTATTAAATGAGGGCATCGAACATGTTTTTATTCAATCTCTGTCAATAAATTTGTTTGTATGGTTGTGTACACTTATCAAGTAATTTTACAAATGTGTGAACAGTTGATATCTTTCAATTACAGCCACCATTGTGTTAAAAGTGTGGAAAACACGACAAACAACAATCAGTGCCCAATAGATATATTAGAGCGACGACAAATACATTTCAATTTATGTGTAATAACGCATAACACTACACGTGTTCATTATTACATCTCCTTACCTTTATCTCACCAAAGTCAGGTCGACACTACACGTTTTCCTTTTCCACTCTCCCCTGTCAAATGTAATCTCAGTATTCAATTCTTTTATACCCATAACATTTTTCACACAATCCATTCATACGTCCATAATTTAAGCACTTGTTAATGACTACGTCCGGCACCGCTATGATATACCCTAGAGGCGAGACTACAACGCCACTCCCAGGCGTGAGATGAAAGAGAGATGAAGTAGACATCTACTAAATTTAAAATATCTTAATAAGGAATACATTAAAAGCATTATAATTTCATATGATAGTACTATAAAATTGGTCAATAGTACTATAAACTTGTATGTAAAAAAAAAGTTAATTTTAAGCAATAATTGCTATAATAAAAATGGTAATAAAATTTGTATTAAAAATAACACAATGAAAATGGTAAACTAAAATGGTGTAAAAATCTTTAAAAACTTTAAATGATATAACTTAAACTAAAGAATGTTCTAATGTAAAAATAGGCATAGTAGTTTGGCAAGTGTCTCGCCCGCGCCTAACACTGGGCCAGCGTTTGGCCAAAATTTGGTTACGCACATTCACTGCACTAGCACTCGTCTGACTCGGGTCTCCCGTACTCTGCTTTCGCGATGGCAAACTACACATCGGTATATCATTGGTAGAGCTTAGCTTAGCTTAGGATCCGCCGACCCCTGTCGGGAACTGCCTCTTCCATGAACAAAAGTCCGGGAACAAAAACGACATCGTCCGTTCTTCCACAGGCATACCTGCCTATATAGCCAGTAAGCTCAAGGAGATTGCCACTAAGATGTAGCTGACTGCGTAATGATGTATATCGTGTGGTGATATATCTTCAATTTCATCGTTCATAGATTTCAATGTTTCGATTCGTTGGTTTAGTTTTGTAAAAGATGCATTTAAATCATGGTTATATAAGAGTGGTGTGTCATTAGTAGGTAATTTCAAATTTATTATATGATTTATTTGGTCAATAATTGGTACATAGAGCTTGTTTGTTGAATTTATCTGGTTGGAATGACGTTGTAGTGAGTGAAGGACAAAGTCTTCCCCTTTTATAATGCAGTTCTGTGACATGGTAATTATCCCTGCATTACTTAGTTGATGTTTAGTGACTTGATCATCACATATGATTTTTATTGAATAAACATTACAACAGTAAAATAGATACTGTGATGTCTTATGCAGTTCAACCCATTTATTGGTACACGTTGATCTATATATTTTACATTCATGGTTTTGTGTGTTTGTATCGCAAAAACTGTTATCATCTTTAAGATCGTGAATTGGTTTAAGAAACTCACACATGTAAGATGTTCCGTGGTATAGACATGTATTTAGTTCATTAATTGTAACAGGAAAGTACGATTCTGTTTTAAAATTTACTGCTACATAATCTGAAATTGGTACTATGGTGATCATACTATCATTGTACTGATGTGGAATAGGCAATATTTGATAAAGTTGAAAATTTTCTCTATTGACAAGAGGTAAAGTTATTTCAAATATTATGTAATTTTCAGTTACTCTTGCCTTTACTCTCAGTAATTTATAAATATACTGAAGATCTGTGTCGATGTCATTGATAGGTAAGGTGAGTTCATGCAACATATGTCCTCGTATTGTCTGAAGCTCCGCTTTAAGTTGCGTTGGTGTTAATAAATGGATACTAATTTGACCATTGTATATATCTATTATCATATCTAGAAGTGTGTCTTGAAGCCTTTTTAAACTCTGTAATAAACTGTTTCCGGCCATGGCACATAATGTGAAATCTTGGATATATGACATATTTTGGATATTTTCTTTAAATGTGTTGGTTCTTTTTTCGAAATAATTTAATTGCCTATTTATAAATTTATGTTGTTTGTAAATGGTTACCTTCATTCTTTGAATTAAATTAAATTAAATAACTGATGTTTGATTTTTTAAAAGGTAAGATAAATGATTTTGATTTTGTTTAATGGTTTCTATGTCTTTAATATACTTTTCTGCGAAACGTGAGTCCAGTACTCCGAATAGTTCATTAGCGACGTACCCGACACCGTTGATAAGACCGCGGCGCCACCGACATCTAGTGTGGACATTAAAATGTTGTGTTAGCAAAAGTTCATTGTAGTATTTCAATTCCTGATAGTCATGACGTAGTTGAGTGAGAATTATGTTACAATGAGATTGTTGTTCAACGTCGCTACAGACTTTTTCTAAATAATTGGTTATCTTGTTATATGCATTTATTCCTGTCCAGTACGGTTCCATATTATAGTACATTATTAGAGTCCATTTATCTCTAATTAATTGAATATTGGATATATGATCAAAATATAGTGTCTGATTACTCGCAGGTTGAAAGATATTATGTAATCCGTGTGATGGTGTGATCCGTTGGTTTCTTTTGCTTCTTTTTTACTGGACTATTTTCTGGTTGGTGGCATTCTTCCTGTATGGAATCTTGGTTAGACTGATTAAGAGGTAAAACTGATAGATATCATATATACATTATTACATAAATTCAGTACAATCAATAAAATAACTCGTATATTAACATGGATATTACGATTACAAAATTATAAGAAAAACCGAACGGCATACCTAACGTTGCACGAGCTGCGACGTGCAAAGTTGCTGATCATTAAATATGTGCAAGAATCAGAATTCGCTAACGATATTCATTATTTAAAAAATCATGAACACGTACATTGTAAAAGTAATATTTTAAATTTAAATCCTTTTATTGATCAAGAGGGAATACTACGAGTAGGAGGTAGGTTGAGAAATGCACATATTAGCTTACAAATGAAACATCCGATCATAATACCGCATAACCATAGATTGACCACTTTATTAATTCAAGAGGCCCATGAACTAACTTTTCATGGGGGACCAAACATAACATTAGCGAATCTCAGGCAGAGATACTGGATTATTAAAGCATACAGTGCAACCAAGAAGTTTACCAGACAGTGTATTATATGTAGAAAATATGATCCCATCAAACAGTCCCAACTGATGGGTGATCTACCAGCTTCGCGAGTTAATCCGGAATGTCCCTTCTACCACTGTGGGGTAGATTTTACGGGATTCCTAGAAGTGAAAGCAAGTAAGGGGCGTGGAATTAAAACAACAAAGGGATATGTAGCAGTTTTCATATGTATGGTAACCAAAGCTGTCCATTTAGAACTAGTCTCCGACCTAAGCAGTTCAGGATTTTTGGCAGCACTCACCAGAATGGCAGCGAGACGTATAGCTCCACGTCACATTTACAGCGATAATGGAACTAATTTTGTTGGAGCAAACAGAATGCTACAAGAAGAATATAACCGGCTTGAACATATATTCAACACAAGTTTTTTAACAGAAGTAACAGAAATGAGAATTGAGTTGCATTTTAATGCTCCGTTTTGGCCGAGTGCGGGAGGACTTTGGGAGAGAGCTGTTCGTAGTCTCAAGTACCATTTGAAAAGAGTTATAGGCCAACAAAAATTGACATACGAAGAATATGCTACTCTTTTAACCAAATTGGAAGCCTGCCTGAACTCTCGGCCTCTTTGTGCATTATCGGAAGATCCAGAAAATCTCGATTTTCTTACACCAGCTCATTTCTTAACGGGAAGACCAGGATTGCCCATTATTGATACCGAACATGATGCTCGAACCAGATGGCATCGAACAACCAAATTATTCCAAGATCTATGGAAACGGTGGAAAACTGAATATTTAACACAATTATCCGCATGTAAAAAGTGGATGAATTTGCAGAATGATATCAAAGTGGATGACTTAGTAGTTATTCACGAGGATAATTTACCAGTAGGAAAGTGGGTCATGGGCCGCGTGATAGATACGCATCCTGGCGAGGATGGCTTGACTCGAGTGGTTACGTTAAAAACTAAGAATGGCTTAATGAAACGACCTATTATTAAAACTATCTCTTTCTTCATGGTCCTTCGAGCCGGATCAATTGGTTTCGCCATAGACAACTCATTCATCGTTTTTTCTATTAATTGTTTTATGGCCAAATAAGTCTCCTGGGTAATTTCAAAACAATTTCTTTTAAAATAAAAATGGTCAAATTCCGCGAGCTTACACATTTCATTAAAGTTTTCAAGATAGTCATTCCAGTATTTTTCTAATAAATCTGAACAACGTTTACAATAATCAATGGTTTTTCTGTCGGCTCTATCTTTTTTTTAAATTGGTCAGAAGTTTATTTAAAAAACTATTTAATTCGGTTTGGTTTTCAAAATAAGTATCCATGTTAGAAAAAATAATACTTTTGTAATATGTTTCATAAATGAAATAAATGAAAAGATCCCACCTGGTATATGTTGGTACTTGTAAAAAATACCGCTTCACGTTTTCACACTCACATAAGTTACTGGTTTCAAGGTCCTCGATTTTACGAATAACTTTTTGGTACAATCACTCGCGAACCGAAGTCCTTTTTTGCTCGAAGGACCATGAAGAAAAAGATATTTTATTTTGGTAAATGTTTATTTGGTAAAATTGTTATTAAATGGTTATTAATAATCAGCCACTAATGGTAAATAGCGGTGTTGAATCGCTCGTGGTTGATTGCGAACTAAACTAATACATATATACAAATATATTGCCTTAATAATAAAATGCAGAAGTGCACGCACTGCACAAATCATACAGAATACCTAACGAGCCGATCGGTTGTGTAACTCCGAACATACTCCCAGGCGTGAGATGAAAGAGAGATGAAGTAGACATCTACTAAATTTAAAATATCTTAATAAGCAATACATTAAAAGCATTATAATTTCATATGATAGTACTATAAAATTGCTTCATCAATTAAAATTGATCAATATGCTTCTTTTTTTATTTTCGAAATGACTACGCTATTGACCAAACGAGGTCTTAACAGGTTCACCGGACTATCGTGATCAATATGCCTTTCTACGTACTATGTGATTAATATGCCGTTCTACGTACTATGTGATCAATATGCCTTTCTACGTACTATGTGATCAATATGCCTTTCTACGTACTATGTGATCAATATGCCTTTCTACGTACTATGTGATCAATATGCCTTTCTACGTACTATGTGATCAATATGCCTTTCTACGTACTATGTGATCAATATGCCTTTCTACGTACTATGTGATCAATATGCCTTTCTACGTACTATGTGATCAATATGCCTTTCTACGTACTATGTGATCAATATGCCTTTCTACGTACTATGTGATCAATATGCCTTTCTACGTACTATGTGATCAATATGCCTTTCTACGTACTATGTGATCAATATGCCTTTCTACGTACTATGTGATCAATATGCCTTTCTACGTACTATGTGATCAATATGCCTTTCTACGTACTATGTGATCAATATGCCTTTCTACGTACTATGTGATCAATATGCCTTTCTACGTACTATGTGATCAATATGCCTTTCTACGTACTATGTGATCAATATGCCTTTCTACGTACTATGTGATCAATATGCCTTTCTGCGTACTATGTGATCAATATGCCTTTCTACGTACTATGTGATCAATATGCCTTTCTGCGTACTATGTGATCAATATGCCTTTCTACGTACTATGTGATCAATATGCCTTTCTACGTACTATGTGATCAATATGCCTTTCTACGTACTATGTGATCAATATGCCTTTCTACGTACTATGTGATCAATATGCCTTTCTACGTACTATGTGATCAATATGCCTTTCTACGTACTATGTGATCAATATGCCTTTCTACGTACTATGTGATCAATATGCCTTTCTACGTACTATGTGATCAATATGCCTTTCTACGTACTATGTGATCAATATGCCTTTCTACGTACTATGTGATCAATATGCCTTTCTACGTACTATGTGATCAATATGCCTTTCTACGTACTATGTGATCAATATGCCTTTCTACGTACTATGTGATCAATATGCCTTTCTACGTACTATGTGATCAATATGCCTTTCTACGTACTATGTGATCAATATGCCTTTCTACGTACTATGTGATCAATATGCCTTTCTACGTACTATGTGATCAATATGCCTTTCTACGTACTATGTGATTAATATGCCTTTCTACGTACTATGTGATCAATATGCCTTTCTACGTACTATGTATTCAATATACCTTTCTACGTACTATGTGATTAATATGTCTTTCTACATACTATTGTACTATGTGATTACTGTTTCTATGTACTATGTGATTACTGTTTCTATATACTATGTGATTACTGTTTCTATGTACTATGTGATTACTGTTTCTATGTACTATGTGATTACTGTTTCTATTTACTATGTGATTACTGTTTCTATGTACTATGTGATTACTGTTTCTATGTACTATGTGATTACTGTTTCTATTTACTATGTGATTACTGTTTCTATTTACTATGTGATTACTGTTTCTATGTACTATGTGATTGCTGGATACTGTGAGCGTTAAATACTGTATGAGCGCTGTATGATCTCCACAATGCTCGCATATATACTGAATCATCATGTGATTCACTATAGGTAATCCGTTATGTGATAAACGGATACATCGGAATATACTGAATCATCTTGGTCACGTATTATCGGTGTTATAAAGCAAGTTACTCGTATTATATTCTTGTTCAGTCTTCAGATTAGGGATCTATGTGGAAATAGACTGTGACCGCCGTGGAACAGGATGGCCGAGTGTTAATGACTACGTCCGGTACCGCTATGACATACCCGAGAGGCGAGACTACAACGCCACCCGGGGAACCACTATTGACCTGCGATACCGCGCTATTGACTTTATCGGGGGTGTTACTAATGACCTCGAACGCTATTGGTCGGCTACTCATTATTCACCCCGGTGTGAGACTACATTGGTGGGAGTTCAGCATATAAAGGGCAAGATGTCGCTGATCTGCACGCACTCCTATGTGGAAGTTACTGTAAGGCGAAGCTCTGCCCGGATAAATAGTTACAGTATCATCAGAGTGTTTATTGGTGTTCCTGACCGACTGGCTGATTATACGTATTGTGTAACACACTAGAAACAATAACAAATTGATCATTCCATGTTTCAGGCTCAGTAAGGCCAATAACAATTTCTTAGGTGATAGTTTTAGGTTTTATAACATAGTCCCAAAGCAAATCAACGATTGTTTTTATATCATAGGAGGTTAAGTGATCACCTCCACCCATAGACACTAGCAACACCAGGGGAGTCGCAAGTACGTTGCCAGCCTGTGTTTGGGGGGAGGGGGAGAGGCCCCTCTATTCATTTGCATCCTATGATATAAAAAAATATGTCTAAATGTTTATAGGGGAGATCAGTATGTGAACGATGGTGACGTCTGGAAATGACGCCAATCTCTGTGCATGATAAGATAAACCAGATGGAGTTTCTTACCGGTTCTTCTCGATGAGTTGGTTGTTTCTCCAAAGCCGTGGTAGTTTTGACGTTCACAAGCGCCTTCTCACGGCCTAAATTGAATAAAGTATTTTTGATTGATTGATTTGTCGGTCTTCCTTTACTCATATATCCATCCACCATCATACTCAAAACTTTTGTAGTTACATGGTTTTCATCTCTCCTCATGACATGACCATACCATGCTAACCTATTACTCCTCAACTTCTCTGTTACTGGTGGTGTTTTTAATCTTTCATTGATATACTAATTTTTAATCTTATTCATTCTATAAAAATTCTTATTCTTATTATTTACTTATTTCTTTCTATAGAAATTCTTATAGTTACACCACATATCTACCTTAACATTCGCATCTCTGTCACGTGTAGTTTTTTCTCATCCTTCTTGTTCATAGCTCAGCAATCACATGCATACATGACTAATAAAAAAATAAAAAATATTATGTGTTATTTCTCGTATTTAAATACATCTTTCTTTTGCTGTTGCTATTCCGTTGCCCGTTATTATTATTTGTAACCTCTGATAACCACGAGTTCGTTCGTCTATGTTGTCTTGCGCGTGCGAACGTCATCGCTTGTCTTTCTTCTCCACGGTAAGAAAATAGATAACTTGTAAAACTTATAAAAATATAGGGTTCTCAAAATTTTAATAAATTTATATTGAACTAGCCGACCCGTGCCCACTTCGTTGGGCGGTAATACGTAAGGGTGGAATGGTTATTTTGCGCTAAAACGCAACGGAAGCTCTGAAAAGGAAACAAATACCCCGATTTTGCAACATTCTTCATTGCTGCTCCGCTCCTATGTGTCTTAGCGTGATGATATATAGCCTATAACCTTACCTGATAAATGAGCTATATAACATTGAAATAATTTTCTAAATCGGACCAGTAGTTCCTGAGATTACCCCTTACAACGTCACAAACTCACAAACTCTACCTCTTTATAATATTAGTATAGATTAAAACATGGTTATTCTTTTTTTTGATAAATACTAACCGTCTTATAAGAAAAAAAAACGTGTTGAACACTTGTTTAAAAATTTTAGCTCACAAAAGAGCTATTTCTTTTTTTTTCCTTTATGTCATAACTGGCAAACGAACTTGTGGATCACCTGATATTAAGTGATCACCATCGTCTATGGATACTAACAACACCGGAGGAATCGAACGTTGCCAGCCTGTGTTTGAGGGAAAGGGAGTGAGGTGGAAGGAGGAGAGGGGAAAGGAGGTGGTCCTCCGGCGCTCTCAATAACCGAACGAAACGCAGCAATGGCAAGCACTGTTACTACTCGTCGGTTTTCTACGAGAGGGTGGTACTACCCCGGACGAGCAGACCCATTCATGCTGAAACCAATAATAGCTTCAGCGTGGCTCTACCACTCTTAGATTTAGAGATAGACACTGTTTAAATTTAAACATGATATTTGCATGAGACGGAAATGCATTTGCTTACCTATCTTGTACCTAAGTCGCATCGTTGTTCACCGTACAATAACTTTTTTTATAGAGAGAACTAATTTTAATGAAACAAATACTAAATGTTACTCGAGGCGAGGATATACTTTAAGATATTTTGTAATAAACGTTTGTTAACGTCTACGTCCGGTACCGTGACACACCCGAGAGGCGAGACTACAACGCCACCCGGGGCACCGAACTAATTTTAATGAAACAAATACTAAATGTTACTCGAGGCGAGGATATACTTTAAGATATTTTGTAATAAACGTTTGTTAACGTCTACGTCCGGTACCGTGACACACCCGAGAGGCGAGACTACAACGCCACCCGGGGAACCACTATTGACCTGCGATACCGCGCTATTGACTCTATCGGGGTGTTACTACTGACCTCGAACGCTATTGGTGGAAGTTATCGGCTGTTCATTATTCATTCCGGTGTGAGGCTACATTGGTGATATATAAAGGGCAAGATGTCGCTGATCTGGGCGCACTTCTATGTGGAAGTTATTGTAAGGCGAAGCTCTGGCCAAATAAATAGTGACAGTATCTACGATGTGTTTATTGCCATTCCTGACTGCATCGACACTATACG
>MU158974.1:299795-335865 GCA_015888305.1 Antheraea pernyi
CTTGCCTTTCATAGGCCGAACTATGCAAGTTAAAGCAATTATTATTTACACTTAATTCCACACAAAAATAATAAATAACGAACAAAATAATGTTATATAACCAATTCAATCATTTTGTACAACTATTCTTATCATATTATTGCTATTCTTATTTACGTATCTTTAATATGTTTCAATATACGTGTGTAGATCAGCGACATCTTGCCTTTTATAGGCTGAACTAGAAAAACTCAAAGCAATTACTATTTACTCGTAAATCCGCAAAATAATTTATGTAATACAATAATAATCAAATTAGTGTTATTACAGTAATATATGAAGTCTATAATTAATGTTATTTATGTGCTGTCTTATATAATTAATGTTATTTATGATGTATTATTAACATGGCGGCGCTAGCGTCAGCGGTCCGGTCGTGTTGTAGTCTCGCTTTCCGGATGCCATGCAATAGCACCGGAGGTGGATGATAACACTCGGCCATCCTGCATTAGCCGTGTCCCACGGCGTTCATTGTCCATGCCCCGCAGATCCATAATCTGGAAATAGAAAATAATACGAGTAACCAGTTTTATAATGACTATAAATCCATGATTAAGTCGATTCAGTATACGAGTATATGTAGTAACATTATGTACACAATAAATCACATAGCTTTTATAATGGTTTAGATACTTATATATTTATATATTACAGTGAATAATCATATAGTTATGTAGAGGATGCCGATGAGTTGCACACAGCTATGGTATTACTCACACAGTACGTTTATATCACATAGTTTATTATTATCACATAGTTTTAACTCTTGCATAGGACATCAGTGAAGGGTTTCACACGGCAATATTGTCACGCACACAGTAAGTTTACGCTGGTTATCACATAGTTAATACCTGCGAAGGATTATTGTGAAGGGATGCACACAGCAATACCACATAGCGAGAACCATAAATCACACAGAGCACACAGTGAATGAATATCATATAGCAGAAAACATTTAACACATGGCTTAGTTAGGTAAATAATTCTGGTACTGCGAGTTTAAGCATATCTTATTCATGATATTTATTTTGTTAAATAAAAACCTTTACTACAATTAAGTCAATTTTTATCATTTTCCTTAATTACATAACTTTATGAGATATAGACATGTACAACATATTATATAATAAAAGCCACTAAATGAAACAGTTTTTAGTCAATTGCTCAATACAGTTTTTTTCCCTATGATCTAATACAATTTATTTACGAATGGGCACACAGTTTTAATCTCGATATACTAACTCTCTAAGAGATCTATTAAGTCATCCCTATCAACTTCGTGATCACTGCCTGAACTGTCATCATCGGAAACAGTGGTTCTATATGGTCGCAAAACCTCACCTCGCACAATGGCACGGAAACGCCTATAGCCCTTCATGCCCTTTATACTAACTATTGTATAACGATCTAGTGAATGATCCGCGCTACATACTTTATACGGACCAGTGTACAACCCATTAAGCTTTCTTGTAACTTTAGCCGACGTGTCTCTAGCTACTCCTCCTTTCCACAGCACAAGTTGTCCTACATGGTATTTTAAACATTTCTTGTGTTTACGGTCAAATCTACTTTTCATAATTGTCATATTCCTATCAATGCGTATTTTCGCGTTGTCTCTCCTAGTTTGTAAGTTTTGTTCTTGAGAACCGGAATCTTGTGGGACATCAAACGGATACCCCGGAAAACGGGTGTTAGAGTGACCGAACATAAGACTGAAAGGTGAAACGCTACTAGTAGCATTGGGAGTATTATTGATTCCCCAGACAACGTCGGATAACTTGCTGTCCCAACTACACTCGCTTTCCGACATAGTATTCAGGCCATCTAACAAAGTGCGATTTACACGTTCGACTTGACCATTAGAACGTGGGCTGGCAATCGCATTCATTACGTGTTTAAACTGTATTACTTTCCCAAATTGTTTGAAATGACGACTAGTAAATGCCTTACTCCGATCGGTTATTACTCTAAACGGATTCCCAAACTGTGTAAAAACCTCTTTAAGCAGTCGTATAGTCTCGAACGAGCTAGAATTTTTGGCAGCCTTGGCCCATACAAATTTAGTAAATGAGTCGATGATAACTAAAATATATGTGTGCCTATTCCGAGTCTTTACAAAAGGACCCAGATGATCTACATGCAGTGTATGCATAGGGACAGCTGCTTTCTCAATAGGATGTAATTCGCCCTCTAACTTCCCATAATTTGCCTTTCCGAATGCACATTGCAAACACGAGTTAATATATTTGCGTATAAACCTAGTCATTTTAGGAAACCAAAATTGAGCCTTAATAGATGCTTCACATCTTTCAAACCCCGGGTGTCCTATCTGGTCATGTAATTTTTGTAAAAGCCCATACTTTGCCAACTTAGGAATTACAAATCGTTCACCACCCACGGTTTTTCTGTATAACACCCCCTCTTTCGTTACGTAATTATTTGCAATATCTGGATAAGCGCTGGACTCTTGAAGCCGAGTCAAAATATTTTGGATACCTTGATCTTGCATTTGTAAAGTTAACAACCAGTCGCTATTTTCAATCATAAGGACAGTACTTGGTGTGGGATTCCTGCTTAAAGCATCCACATGCTTCATACGCTCTCCGGGTCGGTACTCAATTTCTAAATCAAAATCTTGAATAGTAAGCCACCAGCGGGCTATACGTGGTATTAAATCCTTTTTTACAAGAGTAACGCGTAAGGCGGCGCAGTCAGTGACTACTTTTACAGGAATCCCCGTCAAATAAATTCGGAAGCGTCGGAGGGAGTCCACTACTGCAAGGGTCTCTAATTCGTAACTGTGATACATCTTTTCTTCTTTCGTTGTGACTCTACTAAAAAACGCTACTGGCTTTACGTAGCCATCCGATTGTTGCTGCAGAAGTATACCACCTAATCCTACCTTACTCGCGTCTGTATGGAGCTCTGTTCTAGCATCTTTGTCATAGATACATAATATGGGACGTTCAATCAAACGCTGTTTTAATACTTGAAAAGCTCGCTCCTGATCAGGGCCCCATTGCCACCCTACCCCCTTCTTAGTTAATTCTGTTAATGGTCGGGCTATTTGGGTAAAATTCTGAATGAACTTACGAAAATAAGAAGCTAACCCTATAAATTGCCTAATTTCATGAACACTACGGGGTTGTTTGTACTGCGCCACGCAGTCAATCTTTGCTTGACCGGGTCGAATCGATCTTGTACTAACATCGTAACCTAAATAAGTCGCAGTGCTTTTAAGAAAACTACATTTTTGTATGTTTAATTTTAAGTTTGCATCTGCTAATAGTTGTAAAACTTTTTCCAAAAGTTCCAAACCGTCTTTAACCGTTAATGTCGGGATCATGACGTCATCAAGATACAAGGCTATTTTGTTACTAACGCTACCAAGGGTCATTTGTATTAGACGCGAGAAAACAGCAGGAGCATTTGCTAGCCCGAAAGGCATCTTCAAATATTCATACTGTCCAAACGAGGTAACAAATGCAGTCTTGCCTATGGATTCCTCTTCAATTGGGACCTGATGATATGATTGGGCTAAGTCTAAAGTAGTGAAGAGAGCTTTACCGCCTAACCTACTGACCTGGTCTTCGATGTGTGGTAAAGGGTACCGATCCTTAACAGTGCGTGCGTTCAACGCCCTATAGTCAACACACATCCTATAATCACCGTCTTTCTTTTTCACGAGAACAACTGGGCTAGCGTACTCCGATATAGACTCTCTAATGATTCCAGCACTAAGAAGATCATTAATTTTTCCGTGAACTATTTCATTTTCCTTAAAAGACAGCCTGTAAGGCTTACAAAATACTGGCCGATCTGTGGTTGTCTGAACGGAGTAGTACCACCCTCTCACAGAAACACCAACGTGAAGTAACAGTGCTCGCATTGTTGCGTTTCGTTAGGTCAGTGGAAGCGCTGGGGGCGCATCTCCAACCCCCCCACAACATATAGTTGTATCTTTGGCAAATAAACGCGAAAACCTATTCAGCAATTCCAGTAACTCTATATTCTCACTATCGCTAAGCTTTCCTACATTTATATCGGATAATTTTATTTCATAGTAGTTTGAGTCTACAGTCAAAACATTACTTAAATGATCGTTCCGGTCAGGAAGAGCTAATTCTGCCCTTGCTATTAATTTGTTAGCGGGCCATGTAATATCCACTGAACCTACATTTATCACCCTCAATAAACATTTTTCGGAATGGATAATTGCTTGTGGAATGACATAAGAAACAGTGCCGCGTTCAAACCATACGGTGCGGGTTAAAAATGTGTGCTCACTTATATCACAACTATTACAGTCTATAAAAACTTCAACATACACATGGCTTCGTTTCGGAATTACACTGTCACCTTTTAATAGAACGGGATACTTTACAATAAAATCTATTCCTTTCAATTGAATATCAAATAAATGGTGGGTATGGAAAAAGTTTACCGACGTCGCAGTCGTAATTAAACTCACGTTATGCTGATTTATCATTGGTTGACCAATAATTATATCTATACCTGGCAAGTTATTATTCGTTATCTCGAAGTTACCTTTTAAGATAACTCTATCTACTATGACTGTGATGGTACAAGTGCCTAGTGAAGGTGACCACGAGCCTCCAAAACCTTTCATAACTACATTGGAGGGTAGATTTTGTAAATTCAACTTATCTACGTTCGTACATGTAATTACATTTAGCTTGCTACCAGTATCAATATAAGCTATTAATGGATAACCATTCACTGAGACTAGCTTTTTGTACAGATCAGAATAGAAATCATAGGTTATGTGCAAAATATTTCCGACCTTTTGTGCCTGTTGTCGCGATGTACTAGCGCCAAACCAGCATGCAGCCGCCGCGTGACCCGTGCGCTGGCAGGTCTCACAGCGCTGCTTGTTCCTGCAGTCCTTGGCTTCGTGTCCCGGCCGACGACAGGCGTAGCAAGCTTTAGGTAGCAGATGTAGAGGGGTAGGAGTAGTCCTACTGGACACATTTTGGTTGCCTCTTCTCCATGTCGATCTTCTCATAGTATACGCTGCCTCCACCCGTTGGAAATTTTCAAGAGACGATAGGTACCCAAAATATAGTTCTTCAGGCGTCTCACATTTATAAGCTTTTGCATTGGTTTGCAATTCTGAAGGCAAACCACGGATAATACAGGAAATAGCTTGTTCACCATATATGTTACACTTTTTAAGCATAGATAGTTTTTCATGGTAATATTTTGTCATTGTTTCGGAATCCTTTTTCGATCTAGCCAACATCTCTTCCAACCGGTCTGCGAAATCAGTAGAGCGTGGAAACGCGACTTTTAAGGCGTCTTTCCACGCTGGCCAGTCCAAGTCGTAGCTATCCAAATCATCGTACCAGTCTCTAGCCGCTCCACGTAGACGAAGTTGCATAATATACTGACGATCTTTGTTGCTCCATCCGTATACTTCTCCTAGTTGATCTATCTTATGTAACCATCCAATAATGTGGCTGTTTTTATCTTCTGGTCGAAATTTCGGTATAAGTTCAGCATCCATCGACGAAACATGGCGCCGTTTCGTCTCGTGAGGAAGAAAAAAAACTTCATTTTTTTCTTGTCGTTCGTAGGTTTCTTCTTCACTTGATATGGGAGAATCCGTGTATTGCCGTTTTCGTTGGCCTAAACCTCGAATATATGGCCCAGACATTCTTCGAATCCCACTTCTGAGATATTGAAGTACAAAAGCTGGGTCAGGGAAAATCAACACTTTGTAGGTACTTGTCACTGTTTAATCGGGCAGAGCTTCGCCTTACAATGCTTGGTATATAAGAAGTGTGCAGATAGCACCGACATCTTGCCTTTTATTGGCCGAACTTATGTAAGTCAAAGCAATGAATGTTTATATATAATTCTACAAAATAATCAAAGTAACCCAAAAATAATTAATAACGAACAAATTAATGTTATTTAAACAATGCAACCATTTTATACAATTATTCGTATTTATGTATCTCTAATATATTTCGAAATGTGGATCAGCGACATCTTGCCTTTCATAGGCCGAACTATGCAAGTTAAAGCAATTATTATTTACACTTAATTCCACACAAAAATAATAAATAACGAACAAAATAATGTTATATAACCAATTCAATCATTTTGTACAACTATTCTTATCATATTATTGCTATTCTTATTTACGTATCTTTAATATGTTTCAATATACGTGTGTAGATCAGCGACATCTTGCCTTTTATAGGCTGAACTAGAAAAACTCAAAGCAATTACTATTTACTCGTAAATCCGCAAAATAATTTATGTAATACAATAATAATCAAATTAGTGTTATTACAGTAATATATGAAGTCTATAATTAATGTTATTTATGTGCTGTCTTATATAATTAATGTTATTTATGATGTATTATTAACATGGCGGCGCTAGCGTCAGCGGTCCGGTCGTGTTGTAGTATTAATAAATAATAGTTGGTTATTTGTGAATTTATTTAGCCCAATATAGTATTATGTTATCATCCACCTCCGGTGCTATTGCATGGCATCCGGAAAGCGAGACTACAACACGACCGGACCGCTGACGCTAGCTAATACTATATTGGGCTAAATAAATTCACAAATAACCAACTATTATTTATTAATATGTGAAGCGGGTTATTCTTAAGAGATATACCTTTTCATACCTCATCAATCATAGAATCTAAGGTAAGAGTCTTCACATAAACAATGTTTTTGTTGTAACACAAAATTTAGTCTTTTATCGTGTGTCTTTACAACGCATACTGTTTTTTGATATAGTTTCTAGTTCGTTTGAATGATAAAAAAAGTATATGAAAAATCGGCAAAATTAACCAATTATTTGAGAAAATGAATTTCTGAAAAACCCCACAAATACGCACTACACACTGCTGTCTTTTTATAATTAATTCTAGATAGTCCTGGCATGCAGTGGCGAATGTATTCAATAATTTACTTGAAATTAAAAAAAAACAGTATCAGTTCCCTCTGTCAACCGTACCCTACATTCATTTATATTTAGGTCACTGGGCTTCCGCTGTAAACATTTTTTGCGATATTATAGACGTCTTAATTACGACTCCGAAGTTTCGTTGACTTAGATTAATGAAGAAGAAGATTGTGGTTTTATTTCTCGATTAGTAAAAAATAAAAAAGCGACTCAATCGTCCATTATAGTAGGCGGTGCGACGTAAAACTGAAGCTAAATAAATTTAACCTTTTTGTTTGATTCTTGAAGTAAAATTTGTTTTGGGACGGTGTGAATTTTATTTTATGAAACGAAAAAGCGTAACGAAAAAAAAGATAGTTATACGTGTATATGTAGGTTTTAGGCTGCGAGAGAACGGGATATACTAAGTGATAACAAAATACTAACCTTCACTTCTTATAAAAGCTGTGCACTCGTGTTATTTTAAATATTTTGCCAGCTCCACGGAATTTTGGTCGTAAATTATTACGATATATATCGTGAAAGAGAAACGATAAAATCCAACCGTATAATAAAATATCATAGTCCAACACGTAAGAGGGGATGTATAGCCTTAGAAAAGATCAGCGCAACCTCATCTCGCCTTTCAAACGTTAATATTAACTATTTTGTAGTTTTCCTTTCATGTGTAATCCGGCCGTTATCCGATTTGCCCCACGGTCGAACCGTTGGAGAGGTGTAAATAAAGTCCTTTTGTAGAAAAACATTTTATCGGAGATTTATTTTGCGGTTTAGAGCTTTGAATATTCTTTGATACTTTTTCTCATTACATAATATTCTGTCTTAAATATAACCCGTATTTATACTTTATTAGATGTGCACGTGACTCCGCCCGCGTTTGTATTTGTCGGGGCGAACATGAAAATGGCGTCTATGTTGTCAAAGTATGGCGGCAAGGTTATGGTTTATCCATCAAACCACAAATACCATTCCAATAAAAACGTTAGCTGATACAGAACTGTACTACGGAATATAGTTACGAATCACTAGTGACTAAGCCAACTGTCTAAGCGAGGATACCCAGTGTCTCGAAAAAGCTAACAGCCAATAATAATCAAGATGCATGGACAGTCGATGCCTTCAACCAAAGTTGTTTCAGAATAGAGTTATAATAGTATCCAGTCGATAGTAATTTCCCTGATATAGTCAATAGCATGGACGTAGGTCAATAGTAATTCCTGTGATATATTATTCGATGTATACTCTGTATATCTTGAAATATCTCATTATGCCAATTTTTATAGTTATCGGCTGTATGCGGTGTTAAAGTTGATTAGCTGCCGTGCCATCATGTGACGAGTTACAGTGAACTAGATTTTGCTCGCGCCTTCAGTCGCGTTAATGTAGATTTGTGTAATTCCTCGGGAGCAACACTTCTTTTGTGGAGGTACGCTGTACCAATACGCTATATCCATGACAATGTGTATGCAAAATATCATCATGGTTCGTTAGGCCGTCCGAGAAGGCGAGAAAGTGTAATAAACAAATAAATAAATAAACTCACATTTATAAGATTAGTGAGGAGGAAATACGTGTACGTATATATAGAAGATTATAAAATAATACGTAAATTCGCGACCTGGTGTGTTTTTTGCAAGAACTTTTCAATGACAACGTATTTCCCAACCCAATGATAGCTTTGACGTTCTTAAGTTCTTGTAGGTAGTAGAGTCACGCTGAAGCTATTACTGGTTTCAGCATGAATGGGTTGGCTCGGTCACCCGACCCACAGAAATACCCACGTGAAGTAACAATGCTTGTATTGTAGCGTTTCGTTCGGTCAGTGAGAGCGCCAGAGGCCCACCTCCCCTTACTTCCCTCCCCCTCCCCACATCTCTCCTCCCCAACAAATGCTGGCAACGCACTTGCAACTCCCCTGGTATTGCTAGTGTCTATGGACGGCGGTGATCACTTACCATCAGGTGACCCGACTGTTCGTTTGCCGCCTGTAATATAAAAAAGTGTATTCCCAGGGTCGGAATTGAATATAGTCTATTTAATTTTTCTTTTTTTTTAAAAGTACGGTCGAGTTTTCCCTTAGCGGTGGCATTAATTCTCATAAGACCATAAATACCTTCTCATTTCCTATTAGATAAAATTGAATTCGTTGTTTTATAATTATACACTAAAATATAATTAATATTTGTTGAATATTTTTGCGTTGCTTTGGTTTAATTTGAAACCATTTTATAAATTAGTACACAATGTTCACAATATTCAACCTTTGATATTTAATTAAATACAATTAGAACGTTTAGTCGCGTTGTGGGCGGATTTCGAGAACCAATTTTAAGAACCATCTGCTTATAGCTTTATTGTTAGGTTATATTAATATTATAAAGTTGCTATATTTGTTTATGGCTGCAACAATCAAATGATTGAGAAGTTTGATTTGAAATCTCATTTTGCGTTTATTGAGAGAGGTTCTCAAACGCTTCGCACTACCTACCCGTATTGTTACTTGGTGCTCGATTAGTATTGTGTGTGGGCAAATTAAATGCCGTTTGCATCACAAGAAATTTATTCACACACACACACACACATTGCAATTAGTAGTAGAAGTATTTAAAAATAATGTTGGCCTTGGTTAATTAACAATCACAAATTTTTCAGGATAATTTTTAAGTTTATGAATATAAATATAAAATGTTTTTATATGTAATTATATAGATAATTTAATAAAGAAAAATAAATAAATTATACATCTTATAATGGTGTAGTCGTAGTATATGATCTTTTACTTCTGTTTTCTTTATATTCGGTCCGATATCCAGAAACTCAACTCAGACGCACTGTGGCACATTCATATAATATACCGTGCAATAAGAAAGCTGGAATGATTTGGAAGGCTGACGTCATTATTCGAGCGATTCGACGACATTCAAGAACAGTTATTTTCTAAACTTTTTCATTTTTATTCCTACATTCGATCACATCTTTATTTATTTGCAACGTGTTCGGGTACAAGTTGTAACAGTATATTGTGTGAGTATATTGTGACGAACACTTTGTATTATAATTGCTACGATATTCTCTTGACATTTTATAATATACTAACATAGTAATCGGCAAAATAGTCATCTAAAAAGCCAAATATAAACAATACAAAAATGGAGTTTATTCAAAGAACTTTTTTTAAACTTAAGCTTTGCTTTAGCATAGTCATTTTTATGGAAATAATTAAAATTAAACGTACCTACATTATCGAGCTTACCTTACCTAAATATATTTTTTTAGCGAACGATTTGCCACGCTATTGTTCCTTTCTGAAAATGCGTCTCTTGTCTGTAGGCTTGCGTTTCAAAAACTACTTGCCTCTTACAAGGCAACAAGATATTAAATAATATTACCTGTCTGGTCTAAACATTTTTTGGAAGAGCCACAGGAAAGGACCACTGCACCAACACATTCCTATTTGAAATGAAAAGAACGAATGTAGCTATCGATGTTACAGCTGTGACAATGATACGGGGTCACCAAGCCCATGTGTGTAAGCAGAAATTAATAAAATCCTACCTACAACATGAAATATATATTAATAAAGGGCTCGTAATTAATGAATAAGGAAATAATAGAATAATGACAGCGCTTCCAAATATTAGTAGTTCATAGGTCACACATTGTAGTTAGTGCTACATAATTCAGAAGTAACAAAGTTCCCTCCCTCAATACAATGTGATACGTGACCCCTTTAAGACTACCTACGCCGCTGAAAATATACAATACACAACTACAAAAATCAATGTATATTCGGCCTCTATACATTTTTCGTAGTAAATCTAAGCGACCTGAATTTAGTATTAGGTCCTTTGTTGACTCTTTCATAAGAAAATTTGTAGTGAATGTGAATAAAATCGTTTTCTTATATTATTTCCTAGAAGTCGCCTGCGTTGTACCTTTACAAATGATAAACAAATGGATATTATCTTCGTGTAATTGTAAAGTTTTATGCATTGTACGCCTAGATAGCTCTCAGATGGATTTTCAAATTTACTTGACACTTATAGTTTTTATATGGGCCAATTTAAACGATATATTTATAAATTATGATATCGTATATGTTATTCTAATATATAAGCTATCTTGTTATATATAGTATAATATCCAAGTCTATAAAAATATATAAAAACACAGAGAGAACTCCGAAACTACTCAACCGATCTTCATGAAAGTTGGCATTTATGTATAATTTGGTGCAACTTGAGAGATAGGATAATTTAAATTTCCGTTAAGGGCCTCAATATTTTTAAATTACAGATTAGATTATTGTAAGTCTCATTAGTCTCGAACAGATGTTTGTTAACAGTAAACTGTAGGACTGACTGTTATAGATATCTCATAGATGGCGCTATATTTTAACTTTGATTTTCTTTTTCAATAACTGACGTGTGGCTGGTCAACTAGTAGATATAGAGAAATACTAACTTAGAAATACCTATAAATATAATATGCATGTATCATAAATATAAACTTTCCAGACTATATTCCAAACTGTAGTGAAAACAATATCAAAATCCGTTGCCTAGTTTGATGAGAACTAAGGAAAAAACGAATAGACGCGAAAAGCAAATCTGTTTCATAATGTCTTTTGTTTGAAAATAAAAAAGAACTAAATTCACTAATGAGTAAAAATACGATTTAAAATTAGAAGCCATGGCTCTGGTGACAAATATTTCACATCGTATAAAATACCATTTGAAATAAACAATCCTCTGTCAGTATAATCCGACTATTCGTAAATGCCCGCTGCATCTTCCCGGGATCTCTTAAAAGACACACATCCATACGTGTCCGGATGAATCCTCTAACTGATGTACACAGTCCTGTGGGCTTTTCCGAGCGCTTGCGGTGCGCTGCTATCATCTATGTGATTCTAAGGAACGAGGTTAAAACGATACTATATCTTCTGGTATCATATCACGTTATCTAGGAAATATGACAAACTGACTATTTGTTTATGAAGCTGAAGATTATCAATATAACTATAATACATTGTTAAATGAGCAACGCACCAATAACATTTTCTATGTTTAAAATAAAAGTTGTAACGTAGAGCGGTCAAACTATTTGTAAAGGACTTAAAAGAAGAAATACTCAACAATATTCGCACGGCTGATTTAATCGATTCGGCAGACAAATCATTTTTAAACAGTTTTACCCCATCGGTACCTGCTTTATATAGCGTTAAATAATAAAGTCGGTTTAAAATGATCTTTGAACTTACCGAAAGTGATCTTTGAAATAATGAAAAATCAACGACAATCAATCAGTTGGCCAATTAGCATGAAAGTAGCCCCAATAAAATGTTTTTATTCATGGCGCTATCAAGTTTTTACACTGTAATTTGACGTGGACGAAGTCGCAGGTGTTGTAATTATTATATATGTACTATGAAGCCGAGTAGTTTGTGTCTGAATACGCTAATTTTTGGTTCTAATAGTCTGCTTTAAAATCCATTTTACGCTATATATCCCATTTATTGATGGTTCTTGGTTATGCAACTCCACCTTAGAATCCTAAGGAACAGTTAAATCATTCTGGCAAGCTACAAGACAAAGCTAAGCAAAGCGAGAATACAACAGGCGACAATTTAACACTAAGCATGCTAGTTAGTGATACATATAATAATAGTTTTTAGTAATTAGTTATGAAAGAAAGAAGAACATTATGGATTATTCAAAGGAGAACATTATGCCAGTCGCTTAGAAGCTAATTTTTTGTATTTTGACAAAATATAATTTAATTTGTCAAGTTTCTCTTTTGTTAAATAAAACATTAAGTACTTAACAAAAATATGTCCAAATCATAATTATCTTTATTTTCAGTCCGTAAGACCGTCGTTCCTCAAAATATGCACTCATAAGATATATTTCAGTTCGATCATCTTATCAGGCTGAAACTAATAATATGTATTTAAATATTCATCGTTTATGAAAAGGAAATGAATTCTTCTTTATTTTATTTTTGGCAACCAATCTTCTAGTAGATTATTACTTCCATTGTCGAGTAGGTGAGAATCCATGCTCCGTGGTATTATTTCCCATCCAATTCACTCATGCACAATAAGTAAACTATATTACGTAAACACCACCAATATTACAAAACATAGAGCCAAACAACACAAGATTATGAAAAAAATATAAAATCCACTACATAATATTCCAGGATCCCGCCAGAAACTCGGAAATGCAGTTATTATCATGAAGCATTATCCAATAAAGCAGAAGTAGTATCTTTGAGTGCCCATTAAATAAGGGTTTAAGCATAATTTACGAAATTTGAAATTGACCAAGTGATTTCTGATTGATGAGATCAAGAGCTGAATGTAGACGAGTGTCTGTTGAATGGAGAGAAACCGCGCTTGATAGCAAGAATCGACGGCAAAATCGTGATATCGCCGAAGATTATCCTTGATTTATTTCACAACTATTACTGTTGATCTTAAATTACGAATTTGTTACGGTCAGTTAAGGCCGATGGAAATCATGTGTAACGATTTTTCTCATATAAAATATACATCCCAAGAAATGTATAACAAGGAAAATGAACTTGAAACTCTCGGAAATTACAATTCGGTTCATTTGTAGAAGTTTTATCGAAGCAGTAGGAATTCTTTTTTCACACTCCGACGAATGCGTTTAACCGAAAACGTAGAAAGCCCACTTGTAATCTTCCAAGTAATGCCCAAGATTAGGGTTGCCAGCTCTGTGGAAGGAAATTACCGGAGTTAAATTTTAAAAGTTAGATTATAATCGATGTGGCATTGTTTCAAATGATGATGCCGTTACAATACTTTGTTCAGTTTCGGTTCTGACAAGACATTAATGAACGTCTAAACACTGCTCCGGATCGGAAATCATTCTAGTAATCGAGAACAGCCGACAAGAAACTCGATCGGGTTGACTTTTTGTATTTTTTTTATTAAACATATATAAGTTACTGTTCGTAGTCATTTATTATTAGTTTTAGCAAGTGTACAGATAGGGGTTCAGTTTTATACACGTAATTATTTACAATATAATAACCCTTCGTGGAAAACCGGCTTCAAATGCTTTCTAGTAAATAGATAATGTACTTAATAATTGTTTGCGCCTTTTCAGGCAACATATGTTGGCTTAAATAAATTAAAAATATGTACGTTGTCTCGTAATATGCGTTTATTATTTTTTTCAATCGACTGTTAAATGTAACGATCTTAGCTCTTTATTCTAATTGGTTCATTCGCGTAGATGCTATGCTCCAGGTATCACTGTCTTGATTTTGAGCGTGAACAATAATACTTTAAATAAAAAATGTAATAATAATAATGTTAATAAACAAAAATAATACATACCGACAGATAACCTCAAATCTATAAACTCACTTCACAAAAGTGTATGACATAAGAAACCACTTTTATAATGAATACTCACAAAAAATTTTTATTCACCGTCATATATAATTTAAAATCACACACAAACAGACATGTGTACTTTTGTGTGAATATATATTTTTTTATCATCGCTAATATAAAACACGCGTTTAAGTTTCATATATATTTGAATAACTAACCCTGATTATAGTTATCAGTTCTCACGAAATCATGATAGGCAACTACCAAACAATTTTATGGTGTGCGCGCGCAACGTAACTAATTACTCTCATTATTTTCCCCAGAGGCGCCAAAAGAAGTATAATTTGAAAACAAAATTCCGATAGTTAACTCAAAATTCGCCGAAAATTTCCGGAAGATTCTCAGGAATTATATAGGTATAGTAACATTACCCGAAACTGTTCCGTTCAGTTTCCTTTTTATAATAATCGTCCTTAAGTTAAACATCTTTTCGCTTTCCCGTTTATTGATGGTGGATTATCGTTGAAAATAAAAATTGTATTTATTCGCGGAGCCGACTGGATTTCTGCCACTGTTATATACGGAATAATGTAGAAGATAAAATTGTGATAAAATTCTAGTTGACAGTTGTTAATTGTTCGTTGTTATCTATATTTTATTTAAACACTAAACAATAAAAATAATATTTTATTCAGCGACATAATAACATTATCTAGTTTAATATATAAAAATCCAGTGTCATGATGTTTGTCCGCGATGAACTCCGAAATTACTCAAGCGATGTTCATGAAAGTTGGTATTTATGTATAAATACTTTCTGCCCGCGACTTCCTCCACGTGGAATAGTTACTTTGAGCTAACTAACATGCAGCGGAAGAAATAATATAATCAAAAGAAATAAAACCCTATTTTGAAACATTCTTCATCAGTGCTCCGCTCCTATTGGCCTTAACGTGATGATATATAACCTTATAGCCTTCCTCGACAAATGAGCTATCTAACACTGACGTAATTTTTCAAATTGGACTAGCAGTTCCTGAGATTAGCGCGTTCAACCAAACAAACAAACAAACTCTTCAGCTTTATATACTAGTATTGGTTAGTATAGATTTACCCCAACTTGATAGATAGGATAATTTATGTTTCAATTAATGGCGTACAAACAAACAAACTTACATTTGCATTTATAGTATTTGTAGGTGGTAGAGTCACGCTGAAGTTACTACTGGTTTCAGTATGAATGGGTCGGCTCGCCCGTGGTAGTACCACCATCTCTCAGAACACCGATGTGAAATAGCAGTGCTTGCAATGTTGTGTTTTGGTTCGGTTAGCGAGAGCGCCGAAGGCCCACCGCCCCTCTAGCCCCGCCACCTCCTTCCCCCTCCCCCCAAACAGAGCTGGCAACGCACTTGCGACTCCCCTGGTAACCATAACAAACTCATTTTGGCATTTATAATATTAGTTACTTGCGGTCCCGGCTGACGTTGTCCCGCCCTGATTACCCCCCCGCAATCCCCCTTGTGGGTGGAATTTTGTAAAATCCGTTCTTAGTTGACCTCTACTCGGCGAAAGGAATATTCCTACCATATTTCAAGTCGCTACGCCTTATGGTTCCCGAGATATCGTGATGAGTCAATATATAGGTGGGAATCTCTAATATATATATATAGATTATAGTTAGGATATTCGATGTATATGAGGGCTTATTTGTGACACGAGTCTGGGTAATATTATCGCTTCATATTTAATGAGACTATGATCCAATGAAAATGTAATAATAATAATGTTAATAAACAAAAATAATACATACCGACAGATAACCTCAAATCTATAAACTCACTTCACAAAAGTGTATGACATAAGAAACCACTTTTATAATGAATACTCACAAAAAATTTTTATTCACCGTCATATATAATTTAAAATCACACACAAACAGACATGTGTACTTTTGTGTGAATATATATTTTTTTATCATCGCTAATATAAAACACGCGTTTAAGTTTCATATATATTTGAATAACTAACCCTGATTATAGTTATCAGTTCTCACGAAATCATGATAGGCAACTACCAAACAATTTTATGGTGTGCGCGCGCAACGTAACTAATTACTCTCATTATTTTCCCCAGAGGCGCCAAAAGAAGTATAATTTGAAAACAAAATTCCGATAGTTAACTCAAAATTCGCCGAAAATTTCCGGAAGATTCTCAGGAATTATATAGGTATAGTAACATTACCCGAAACTGTTCCGTTCAGTTTCCTTTTTATAATAATCGTCCTTAAGTTAAACATCTTTTCGCTTTCCCGTTTATTGATGGTGGATTATCGTTGAAAATAAAAATTGTATTTATTCGCGGAGCCGACTGGATTTCTGCCACTGTTATATACGGAATAATGTAGAAGATAAAATTGTGATAAAATTCTAGTTGACAGTTGTTAATTGTTCGTTGTTATCTATATTTTATTTAAACACTAAACAATAAAAATAATATTTTATTCAGCGACATAATAACATTATCTAGTTTAATATATAAAAATCCAGTGTCATGATGTTTGTCCGCGATGAACTCCGAAATTACTCAAGCGATGTTCATGAAAGTTGGTATTTATGTATAAATACTTTCTGCCCGCGACTTCCTCCACGTGGAATAGTTACTTTGAGCTAACTAACATGCAGCGGAAGAAATAATATAATCAAAAGAAATAAAACCCTATTTTGAAACATTCTTCATCAGTGCTCCGCTCCTATTGGCCTTAACGTGATGATATATAACCTTATAGCCTTCCTCGACAAATGAGCTATCTAACACTGACGTAATTTTTCAAATTGGACTAGCAGTTCCTGAGATTAGCGCGTTCAACCAAACAAACAAACAAACTCTTCAGCTTTATATACTAGTATTGGTTAGTATAGATTTACCCCAACTTGATAGATAGGATAATTTATGTTTCAATTAATGGCGTACAAACAAACAAACTTACATTTGCATTTATAGTATTTGTAGGTGGTAGAGTCACGCTGAAGTTACTACTGGTTTCAGTATGAATGGGTCGGCTCGCCCGTGGTAGTACCACCATCTCTCAGAACACCGATGTGAAATAGCAGTGCTTGCAATGTTGTGTTTTGGTTCGGTTAGCGAGAGCGCCGAAGGCCCACCGCCCCTCTAGCCCCGCCACCTCCTTCCCCCTCCCCCCAAACAGAGCTGGCAACGCACTTGCGACTCCCCTGGTGTTGCTAGTGTCTACGAACGGCGGTGATCACTTAAAATCAGGTGACCCACCTGTTCCTTTGCCTCCTATGATATAAAAAAAGTATTAGTTAGGATTAGTAATATAAATAAAGACTACATTTGATTTGTACCACACAATACCGAGTGGTTAGCAAAGCTTACAAACGTAGTACGTTTTTATTTCAATAACGAAGATATATTCAAGGCACGTATAAGTAACGCAATAAATCTAAAATGGCCGCCGTACTTCCGGGTCAGCTAATGTCACTGCCGGAAGTTGGTCGCGACGATTTTAGGGAGCGTATGTAGCGGTGGTTTCTAATTTCGTCTTTTCTAACAAAAAACTATATAACGCCCTTAAATCACATGTTTAATGACGTCATACTAATTATACCGATCTGTCTGTATAAAGAAGAATGTTAGTGTATTTGTGATCATGAAGCTCCAATAAAAGTGTCGACTTTCCTCATTTCAGTGTTATTCCCATCCATTTTAATACGACTCGACCGAAACTGCTCAATCTCTCTAGCTCACTGCTGCCTCAGGATGACTTCACGACAAATGATCGCTACATTAGAGAAGCTGCTGTTGGAATGTCTCCGTCATCCACAATACACACAAAACAGATTATCACGTTTTTCCCAAATTTAGACAATTTCTTACAAGGAAAAAAATTCATTCCAATTCCAATGAAGTAGTCCAAATAGCCTTCAAAGATGTTATTAATTCTAGCTCCCAAAATTTTTTCAGCAACGGTATCAATGAACTACATATGAAAGCGTTTATAAGCCGTTACTGACAGCTGAAATATTTGCGCGTGAAATTTTTTCGTACTGCATAGATTAGTAATAAATGTATTGTTAAACCAATAAGGAAGTAATTCTACATGTCTGGTGATGAGATGCTGCTCAAAACGTAAGAGCGAATCTGTATTCAAACCGTACATTTTTATTTACACTTTGACTGAGCTATCAATCTAAGCTAAACACGTAAGAAACTTCGTCACAATCGGATAAGATAAGTAACAATGTATTTTTTAGTTATTTCACGATTTTTGATAGTTTTATAGTCTATTGTTATCACCCACCTCCGGTGCTGCTGCATCACATTCGAGAGACGAGACTACAACACGAACGGAACATTGATATTAGCTCCACCATATTATAAATATACATTGACACTAGCGCCAACATATTAGATACACATTGATACTAGTGCCACCATATTAGAGAGACACATTGACACTAGCGCCACCATATTAAAAATGAATGAATGAATTATTATTATTATATAGTTTTTAATAAGACGTAAATAAGAATTGATATCATTATATAGAATTGAATCATTAGTTTGATCATTATGAATAAATAGCATTATATATTCTTTGACTTCATAGTTCGGCCTTTTTTTTTTAACGTGGGGAATTCCCTTATTGATACGCCACCCTCCCGGGGGAGAGGTTGGGTTATGTCCGACTCGCACGGACTAAATCCTCACGGTGTACCGACAGACCGTTTTGTGGGGGCGGCAAAGGTTCGTTCAAATTAATCAACCTTGTAGAGCAGCTCCCACGGTCAGCCTGGCGGAAGGTGACCACCGGGCTCCTACATATAGAGGGGCAGTGCCATAACTCGAAGAGTAGTCCAACAAAAACGGAATACAGTAAAATCTTCCATGTCGAGTAGTGAAGAAACTTACAAATCGCAAGAAGAAAAACTGAGCATCATTCTTTGAATGTCTGTTCCATAACTCGAGGAGTAGTTAATCTTCCATGTCGAGTGATGAAGAAAACGAAGTGTTAATTGGCATTCATGACTGCAACGACCCTATACGTGATTAGTGTAACACTGTCAATGTTTTAATGGTATATACTATTCGTGTACATAGTTTTATAATACATTTTGATAAAATAGTGACATGCACAAACAGAACTACTGGCTTATTAACATTTAAATTAAATATGTATTACTTTAATTTGTAAAATTAAAATAAGTATAAAGTAGAATCTCTTATCGGGTTTTCTCTAAGAGAGGGGTGAACGTTTTTATATAATGATAATTTAATCGCTGGAATAATAAAATCTCGGTCATGGACTGAATAACCTTTGTTTGATATGTCTAGGAGATTGTGTTTTATTAGTCATTAAAGCGCAGATGGAAAAAAAGTGGAGGGTCTAAAATTAATGCCCAAGACATTCGGAATTGTAAAACTATGTCGGTCAATATTCTACTAGCGTAGCTCCGAGAATTTTCGTAGAGGGTATGCCCATCGGTTGCCCATTTTCACCATCATTTTAATTTTTTTTACCCAATTCTTATAAGAAGTTATGTAAGATTTAAAATGCAGGGGCCAACGTCCGAAAATAATTTGAAAAGTCGAAAATCTCAAGGCGGATTCTTGAAGTTATATATTTACGTACGTTTGCCCATCCTTTAGTTTTTTGATAAGACACCTCCTAAGGGGTGGAAATAGTGGTGGGAAAAATTGAGATTACTATGTTATTGGTTATAACTAATATCTATGTGAGCATTATTTTAAACAGGTATGATGTTTATTTAATTAAAAAATTAAAACTGAAAAATATTTTAAATTAATGTAATTCACAGGTAACTCGTGGTATAAGTTCTGTTGTTATTTTTCTAATATATGTGATATGCTATTTTAATAACATTCATTTTGATTTAAGTATTACCGTGTAGGTAGTTCCTGTATTGGTGAAATAATTCTTCTTTCTGGTTACATTGTATATTATTTATATTCGCGTATTTGTATTCGCTAAAAACGAATTCTTCTCGTTGGCTGGGTTGTTTGTCCGAACCGGTGGTAATTTTTAATAAAGTATTTTTGAACTTGATTTTTGGTTTTGAACCTGTTGAAATAGGAATATCAAAATTTAAAGCCATATTCTTAAATCGACCAATAGTTTTTTTCTTTGGTTTGTTTAAACCTTATGTAAGTGACCAAAAAAATACATTCATTAGAGTGCCGAGGTACCCGGGTACGACTATACACTTTATACCTATTTGAAACGTGTTGCTTGATTAAGTTCTATTTTCTTAATTTGACTATCTTTACTTTAGTGTAATTAAATAATCGATGGTCACCAATTAAACAAACAGGACAGGAGGGTGGGGGGTTACAGTGGATTATGAAGATATAGGGGTGTGAAAAACATTCAAAGCATCGTGTTTGTTATTGATACTTGATTGTAAAATTTTGTTTCTTTATTGAATTTATAATTATTTCACTATGAGTATTAGAGTGAGTACTTCTAAGTAAAGACCACGTATTTGTAGATATAGTTCTTCAGGATTATCAGAAATACTAGCAGAATCTTGTAGTGACCAAAAAGAATTTGATGTTCATCATGCCCTTACGTGAAGAGAGCAGTTTGGAATTTTCTAATGTTAAGGATACATACTTGCATTTTTCAGTAACCTAAAGAAAACACAATCAAATAATTTCACGGAATAAGAATTTGAGTCATTATGTGCATTGTAATTTGTAGTGGAGTACATAGATCTAATAGAGAGCATATCACTGAATTGTGGAAATCGGATTATATGATTATTTTACAAGGTTTGATAATAATTTCACATGTCCTTAACGTTTGCCAAGTGATAAAGTAGCTGCTATACGCGACATTTGGAGTATACTATTATATAGTATAAATTTGAGTAAAAAATATAAGCCTCATGAAAGTATTGCCGTAATAATTCCTATCCTATAAATGAACCCATATGTGTACTGGACAGTCCAGTAATGTTGATTCTCAAATAATCTAGAAGAATGCGTTGTATTAGATCTCCGGACTAAATATGTAAATACAAGGATTAACCTAACCATAGAAACAAAATAAGGAACAAAGATCAAAAATTTCCATTGTAATATCAAAGTTGGATGTAGGATTTACCGTGTGGGACGTACTTGGCCAAGAATTAAGACTTTCAATTCCTTCTGGATTTACAACATCGGCAAGTCAGACTAGATGTGATTCTACACGGCGTGTTGCAGTCGTTGGCAGCTGCTCTATATGCAAAGAACTCACACAAAAGCAAAGAAATGCTTGCATTAACTGCAGGAGACCAATTAGTGATGAACATGCAGTAGCCGGTCCAATATGTAACACCTGTTTCAAAAGGAGTTCTGATTCTATATAAACAAACAATTTGTAATTATTATATATATAAAACATTTTAATAAATATTTGTCATATCTTTTTTGTATTTTAAGTACGAAATTAAAAATAATTCTAATGTCATACAAAACTCAAAGAAGTACCTGGGTAAGTTGTCACTGTATTATCAATAAATTATATGTTTGATTTCCTGAACAAAATGTATATGGCTGATTGGGTCAAAACATTTAAAAAAATATTATAATAATAGCATAATTTACAAATAGTTAAGAGCTCTCAGGTTACAAGGGGTAAAATGTACTTTAAAAAAATTGTAAACGCAAAAGCCCGGGTACCTTTTGTACTCACATAAGGGTCAAGCCTCTTTAAGGGTGTCAATGAGCCCAAACAAACAGATCTAAATTCGTCTGGGTTATGATAATTCGCCGACTATGTAAATAAACAGATAAAGTATTCTTCGTAAAATAAATCTAGTAGGAATATTATAAAACTGATGTAAACAACAAACATTTGTTATTTGTTATAACGGTCTTGGCCACGTAACACCCTGTGCGATGTGTTTGACTATTATTTATTTAACTGGCTTAAGTTTCTTCTTATGGCTGTGGTTCCAATGGAAGCGAATCAAGAGGTACTGGGCTGTGAGAGGTGTGCCGTTTTCTCCACCGCACCCGATTATGGGCAGCCTCACGTTCTTACAAAGAGAAAATCCTGTAAGTATTCTAGTTTTATTTTATACTAACTGACCCGTGCGACTTCGTCTGCACCAAAACGGTTATCACCGGTTTCAATTGTATTTTTAAACCTAAAACCCGATTGTAGTAGCCACACCTACCGTTTCCAATTGTAAATCCTAACTATCAAGGGGCTCACTCAAACATATACCCAGATAGTATGTGAGAAATCTTTTAAAATAACCCTAGAACCCGTTCGTAGCGTCATCTACGGGGTTCAATTAAGATGAAAACTAACCTACATATATTGACGGTAAAGTAAAAAAATAACTTGAGGGGTCTATGGACCCCAGTTGGAACCAAATAGCTTTCCATTTTTGTAGATGTTTACTATACAGTCAGTATAGTTTACATTATAAAATATCAAGTTCAATTGTAAATTAAGCGATAAAAATATTTATAAAATAAATAATAATAAATTAAACACTGAATGATCTGGGATAGTCAAGTTAATAAAAGTTAATACATCAATAGGTAATCCTTGTATTGGTTTACTATTGAAATGAAAATTATATGTATGTATATATTGTATACACTCTCTCTCTCTCTCTCTCTCTCTTTTTATCTGTCACGACACCTAACCTACTGCACATAGAATCTGCACATCCACAATACGTAAAAATAAAATTAAATAATCATCTCTATCACTTATTTTATCATAACTATATTCTACTTGTATTAAAACTTTTTCACACTCCATTATGTTGAAGAAAAATATTAATATGAGAATCGCGTCAACGCGTCAAATGTTACTTGCCTGTAACTATTCGTCTAAGAGCTAGCAAAGGTATCGACAGCGAATTCAATAAGCCAGTTTTTATATATCTTTATGTTTATCCACATAGCGTGCGGGCTACCTGGCTGTCGGTAACGTTGCGTTTATTTGTGCATATCGCACCTTTACATACAAAAATATTGATTTTTAAGTAATTTTTGCATGTTTTTTTGTCACTAAATTTGATATGCTATTAAAACATGGTATTATTATTGCCAGACATTTTTGTTATTGACAATAATGTGCCGAATGCTATTATTCGTAAACAAAAATAAAAATAATTTCTAACCATGTTGGGATAGCCGTAATTTAGACATAAATAAGCACAAATTTAATCTTTCAGTCAGTTATTTACTCAATAGTCAACTTTTTGTACGTGGTAGAGCCACACTGTAGCTCTTACTGGTTACAGCATGAATGGATCGGCTCGGCCGGGGTTGTACCACCCGGTAGAAAACCGACGTGAAGTAACAGTGCTTGCATTGTTGCGTTTCATTCGGTCAGTGAGAGCGCCGGAAGCCCATCTCCCCTCCTGTTCCTCTTTCCCCTTCCCTTCTCTCCTGTCCACCCTAAACAGTGGCTAGCAACGCACTTGCAACTCCCCTGGTGTAGCAAGTGTCTATGGACGGTGGTGATAACTTAACATCAGGTGACCCACCTGTAAGTGGATTATTTACGTTACGTACGTTATTAAAAAAAGACAATTTGCTTGTTATAATTTTTACTTTTACTATTATTTCGTAGACATTACATTTCGATATACAAGATAACTTTACATTCTATATATTGGAATTGGGGAACAATCATTACGCTACCATCTTTAGGAGTGGAGTAATTAATATACAAAATCAGTTTTATGTTTTCCCACATACAGTAATTCTACAAGAATATCTCTCAGGTCCAGGTTTTCCTTCACCGACATCCGATAGTGTTACCAATTTAAATGAATAAATGTACGCGAATTCCGAAAAATTCGTTGGTACATGCCGGGGTTCGAACCTACAGACATCGGGTAGATATTCCATAGGACAAATCATCGGTTAATTGTTCGATTTTTTTAATTAAACATGTATACTATATCTCTAAAGTTAACTATTTTCTACATTACACATGAATAGTTTAATTCGTTTCATTTCCGATATACGCGTATGCGTTTGTGAAATATGCAATTTCAATTGTATGACTCACAAACGAATATATGTATGCTAATAGCTTAGAATAATTTAGCTAGGTCAGATCGGGATTTTTCGGTAACAGCCCAGCCGAGGTGTGCTGTGCACCCTTGAGCATGTTACCTAAATAAAATCGGCTAAGTGCCTTATGCGCTCGCCTTAGTAGTTCGGTGAAGCTGTAACGGCCGTAAGGCTAATAGCATAGTCAGTTCGAGAAAAAAAACATTACACATTAACTAATTTGTAATTATAAATGTGTCTAGTTGTTTGTTTTGAATAAATCAACTTTTGCAATGTTTCTCGGACATGTAATGACCTAAGATAATTTCTTATCGATACGGAAGCAAAGATCGTAAAACTTTGTATGTTTACGATAAGCGTTTGTTTATACAATATTGGAGTATTCTATAATTGTAGCATGAGTAAGTGATGACTCTTTGATTTTAAGCAACGGCGATTGTCAAGAGATCTAGAATTTATCAGCAGCAGGATGTAAACTTATCGATTCCAAACTTCCAAACTTCGACGAGCCACCATGTCGGGTTAATAACTATGTATATTCTGGAAACTATCCAGCTGGTAGAGATAGAGAGACTTAAGATACATCATCTATATCTGGTCTCGAGTGTCTAAGATTTTCTGAGGACACGCAAACATAGCCTTAGCTTTTTAAGATGCTTTCCGAGTCCAGGCTAACATGATACGGTTATGTTATGTGCAAAGCCATTACGAAAAAACTATATAATTTGTCCTACTCAATAAGAGGTTATCCAACAATAACAAATAACGCCTCATGATTAAGAAAACCAACTTCGGATCGTTGTAAGAGGGGCCCTATCAGGAGAGGCGCGAGTAAAGAAGAAATGCATATGGTGTTGGCACAGCTGCCACTAAATATGTTCAAAACATACTATCTAAATACTTATCTCAATCTGAATGTCCATCGTATTATGTTGAAGGTCTATTCCTCTTTCATGGTTTAGCGTAGCAATGAAAGAAATAAAATATACTAGCAGTCGCGTCCTACAGCAGACTACATCCGCGTTAAATTCAATATAAAACTTAAAAACAGTAAGATATACAGGTCTTTAGCTTCTTTGTAATTTAACATTAGGTGTAATTGTCAATCGGAATAAATCAGAACGAGTACTAGCATTGCTTTGCAGACGTGGCGGAGGTGCTTCTGCATAATATCCCATTATAGGTTCTTTCACTTTATTTTTTTATTTTTCAGGTAATATTCATGAAGAAAATTTATCAAGATATCAAATCACCTTACATTGGCATATGGCTATTCTGGCGTCCAGCTTTAATAATCAACTCTCCAGAGATAGCTCGTAGAGTACTAGTGAAAGACTCTTATATCTTCAGGGATCGTTTCAGTGCCTCTGGAAAAACAGATCCCGTCGGTGCTTTAACTCTATTTTTGGTAAATGTAAGTAAAAAAACTCAATTAACTCGTATGATAACTTATACTCTGTATGGACTAGAAAAATCTTTAGGTCTTATTAGACTAGAGTCCGCGCAAAACTTTTGGGTCACTCTGAATATAGCCCTAAGTTTTGGCTTGCGTATGATGTCGCCAGAAGTTTAATACAAAAAATAGTTAAGATTCTATTATAGAAATCTGTAATTGACATTTATTTATCCTTAAGTTGTCTCGATGTTATACATATAATATAACACTTTGTGTTTTGTGCCGTTATATCCAGAGCGGTCAAAAAATTTAGAGCGGAATTTAGTTTACCACTACTCTGAGAAACATTAGTTATTATATTTTTCAAAGTAACCAACTTTATGAAGAGTTAATTAAATCCAAAAGTAGAATCTCCTGATACTTTTATTATATTCACAGAAATATATATGTGTTTTATTCGAGTTTTCAGGATCCTGTTTGGTCTTCTATTCGGCAACGTTTGTCAGTTGTCTTCACGGCTTCTAAGCTCCGAGCTCTACAGGTTCTGACGGCCAAAAAGACAGTAGACCTGGTGAAGCGAATCGAGAAGGACATGCAGCATGGTTTCATAAAGGATTTGAGAGTAACTTTCTTTAATAAATAGAATTTAACATTTTATTCCAACGAAGTTCCTTTTCGCACGGTACGGGCTTGACGGATGGGGGCCAAAAAAGGTGTAAGAATTTTCTACCACGACCCTTTCTATAGTGTAGACCGTTAAACACGTGCTGCGTAATCCCTTTGCTAATTGTGTGTAAACACTCTTGTTGGTTAATAATAACTCTTGTTATTAATATATATCAATAATGCACATTGATAGTGACTTAAAAGATAATAAGAATGACGCGAGGTAAGTATCAGAGTTAAAATGCAATATGTAAACGATATATTTTTAATTTAATAAAATTTATATTACAACTCTCTAATTTTTTATTGCCAATTAATTGATAAATTGTTGAATGGTGTACATTAAAGTGTTTATATTCACAACTCGAAAAAATATATTAATTGAGTCATTCCATGTTTCACGTTCCGTTCGTGGTCATTCCATGCTTCAGGCTCACTAAGCCCAAAAACAGTTGTTTAGGTAATAGTGTTAGGTTTTATAACAAAATCCCAAAACGCATTACCGATTTGCCGGATAGTGAGTTCAAAAACCACGTCAAGCGGGTTTTAATATCTAAAGGCTATTGGGTGGATCAATATGTGAACGATTGTGACGTTTGTACATGATGCCCCTCTCTGTGCATCCAATAATAGCGAATGTAACTATTTATGTTTTGTAAAAATATATACCATGAAGAGATAAACCAGATCGAGTTTCTCGCCGGCTCTTCTCGATGACTGGGTTGTTTTCCGAACCGGTGGTAGCTTTGAGGTTCATAAGCGCCTTCTCAGGCCCTAAATTGAATAAACGATATTTTGATTTTGTTATATTTCAAAATGAGCTAAATCTAATTTTAGCCGTTCCTATTATTTTACTTTACTTTTCAATATCTTCAATTCATGTACATATCAAATATGAAGATCATCAAAAAGAAAACAAAAAACTTATGGAAGGCAAAATTTGAACTTCGTTCTCAGTGTATAAAAACTGGAAATTGAAAAAAAAGTTATATGACATATTAATATTGAGCTACATTTTGAAATGTAACGACACAATTACGAAATTTGCTTCCATTCCCTCAAATCAATAATAATTATTTCTGCGTTACCTATATAATACTTTTATCGATAATAATATACTATGAAATAAACATCCTTAAAATCGAGTGTCCTATGACACTCGAGATTTTTTTTTAATTTAATAAAGTGTTACATTCATTGGCGTTCGGAAAATGTGAATTAATAAAAACAGTATAAAACCCAAAACTAGTGAATTAGCGAAACTCGGAAATTATATGGTGACTTGAGAAACCAAAATGATGGATAGATGTAGTTAGCAGTGAAGTTATGAGTTTATGGAAATTATGTGGTAAGAAAATTCAAATATTATTTAAACTTTGACGCTCGCATTGAATTGAATATTGTAGATCAAGTCTATTTGTTAAACTTGTACTTAGAACATGCAAGCACTCGTTTATCAGCTAGGTTAAAGAGGTTCTGATAAGATTCTCTAAGCATGTTGTTACTAATCTTCAATTTTAGATGCTGTGTACTGACTTCACGACGGATGTCATCGGTGAAGCTGCTTTCGGTATTTCCAGCGAAACTGTTCGCACCGGTGACAGCACCATGCGAAAGGTTACAAGAGAGCTGATGAGTTATAATTTGCATAGAGGATTATCGTGGTCCAGCATCTTTTTCTTACCAGAGCTCGTTGATTTATTGGGGTAAATTATTTCTTTTTTAATTTCTACTTAGTATATTAAATATTTGTATCTTGAGTCACCATTTTCTATCAATATTTTATTGAAGTTCGAACACTGGTAGTGATTTTGGTCTTTAACTCCAAAGTAAAAAATACACTATCAATTTGGCAATAAAAATAATTAGTAATGAATTTCTTAGTATTGAACAATTGCTGTATTGTATTGCGCGGTAGCTTGTCAAGACAAGTTCAACCGACAAAATGGCGTGCGCTAACGTTACACGAACCATTTGGAGCCACTTTTCGCCCTCTTATATCTCAAAAACTATTTCGCATAAACATGTTAAATTTGGCTCATAAATTGAAACTTCCGAGATATATATGTGCTCTAAATTTTAGAAATATAAGATGGTAGGGCTTTACAGCCTGACTGGGTCGCGACCACCATGTATATGTCGAAAAAATCCGTCATAGTGATTCCCTTCTGCGGGTCAGCCTGTGCATATCCAGCTTTTCGCAGGCCGGCATGGTAGCGGCGACCAGCGACGGATAGTGTGTCACTCGGTGGTCGCCATTGTTTTTGGATTGTACAGTGCTTACCATCAGGCACAGTGCAGTCATTTTGCCGTACTAGAATTAAAAAAAAATCTAACCGAATGGCATATTATGTTATAACAACAAAGATGGCTTAAACGGTCTATTGATAACTATGCACGGTTGAATGAGAATGATTGTAAATTCAAGAATGTCCTTTCTATTCTACTATACTTAGATATTATATTGTGCATTAATGTCGCAAAGTTAGTTTATAGGATATAATGTATAATAACATGATGTCGCTTTGATGACTGTGATGTTATTTAAGACTTCTTGAACTAACTTGACTAAGCTTACATCTTTTTTTTATGTCATAGGTGGCAAACGAACAGGTGGGTCACCTGATGTTAAGTGATCACTGGAACAACGGTAAAACAACACAAATGGAAGCAGACTGATTTATTGTTATAATCATAACTACCTACATACATGTATGTACCCCACAATTTCCCCCATCAAATTTCCGATAACTACAAGATATTTGTACTTAAAAATAGAACTTAGAATGCTAACAGATTATACCTTTACACATACATTGCATACAACAGATTACAGTAACAAAGATCCCATCAAAGTTTTGTACACATTTTTTTCTATTTGCGTAATTTATCCCTATTATATGCGCGCAACGCGCGAGCGGAGGCGTCCTGCGGTGGAGGCGTCGGAGAACGCACAGAGCGTTGCATCGATGCAGGACTTTGGGGCTTCTCTGTGAGATCCTTCTCCGACCCCTCCCCCGCTACCTCTTCACATGTATCATCGGCACTGCTGTCTTTGTTTAATGATTTCTCAGTATTTTCTAATGATAAATTTTGGCGTGACAGAGAATATCTATTTGTGGGTTTTACTTTAATTACTTGGTCCTGATGCCTACGCCACTGTAAGCCGTCGCCTATACTGACTTTATATGATACCGATCCCGTTTTCTGTATGACCTTCCCTTCGACCCATTTACTGTTACTCTCCGTGTAATCCCTAGCGAGCACAGGGTCACCAATTTTAATGTCTCGGTCGTGACCTCCTTTATTTTTTTGTTGGCGTTGCTGAGCGGTGTGTACGACGGCGGCCGCGTCCGGTCGTAGCACGTCCAGGCGCCCGCGTAGACGGTGACCCAAGAGCGCTACGGCCGGCGAGACGCCGGTCGTTGCATGCTCCACGTTGCGATATTGGAATAAGAATTTACAAAGTGCTTTAGATATATTTTCACCTTCCTGTACCGCCCGTTTCATTGCTTTCTTTACTGTTTTTACCGCATTCTCTGCCGCCCCGTTACCTTGAGGATGATACGGTGCCGATGTTACATGTTTTATACAGTTTTTTCTACAATATATTTTAAAATCTATAGACAGGAATGGAGGCCCGTTATCGGTGACTATTTGTGACGGGAGCCCGAATCTCGCAAAAATGGACCTTAACACAGATATTGTTGATTCTGCGTCTGTTCGTTTCATTTCGATTGCTTCGATCCATTTTGAATTCGCGTCAATTAAGATAAAATATTTTATTCCCCGATATTCTGCAAAATCCGCGTGAATACGTTGCCAGGGTTTTAGAGGAAACTCCCATGGGTGCAGAGCTGCATGAGGGGGTGCGTCTCTCACCGCCTTACATGCTTCACAAGATTGACAAATCTTCTCGATATCTACATCTAAGCCTGGCCAGTAAACATAACTACGTGATAAATTTTTCATTTTATTTATACCTAAGTGCCCCTCATGAATCTCCTCTAAAACTCTGCGTCGTAAAACCGGAGGAATTACTATCCTATACTTAAAAATTAAACACCCTAACTCGAGAACAATATCTTCTTTACGCATGAAGTACGGTTTTTCCTCGTCACAAAACGTCTTCGATGGCCAACCGAACATTACATAACCCTTAATTTTACTCAGAAGCTTATCTTTTTCGGTCTCCACCGCGATCTCTTTAAAATCAACTGGTAAGGTATCCTGGGCTAAATCGGCATAACTAACAGTTTCTATCTGCTGTCGCGTATACGGTAGCGGTAGTCGGGATAGGGCGTCCGCGGGTCCGTTTTCACTTGACTTAACGAATTTTACTGAAAAATCATACGCGGCCAACCGGGCGGCCCATCGCTGTAGGCGGCTAGCTGCCGTTTGTGGAATTCCAACTTTCGGTCCGAAAATATAACTAAGGGGTTGGTGATCAGTGCGCAAAATAAATCGGCGACCATACAAATACTGGTGGTGTTTTGTTATGCCAAAGAATATGGCGAGAGCTTCTTTATCAAGTTGGCTATAATTTTTTTCAGCGGGATTGAGCGTCCTCGATACACAGCTAACAGGGCGCTCACTACCGTCTGCATAGACGTGCGCCAGTACTGCGCCCAGCCCGTACGCGCTACTGTCCACTGCTAAAACTAACGGTCGTGATGAATCGTAGTGTGCTAATACTTTATCACTAGATAGTGTGCTTTTTGCCGATATAAACGCTTGTTCACATTGCTCATTCCAATTCCACTTTTTTCCTTTCTTAAGGAGCGCATGTAGAGGATGTAATATGATACTCAGATTTGGAATAAATTTACCATAGTAATTTAACATTCCTAAAAAACTTTTTAACTGAGTGATGTCCTCTGGCCGCGGAACGCCCGAAATAGCTTCCAATTTTTTTGGATCGGGATGGAGACCCATCTTATCAATAATAAACCCAATATATCTGACATAATTTTGCAAAAAACGACATTTGTCTAATTTCACTGTAAAACCCATAGTACGTAATCTTTCTAATACGGCACGTAAATTATTTAAATGCGCTTGTCTAGTCGGCCCCGTTATACATATGTCATCGAGGAAGACTACCGTATTGGGGATGCCCCGAAGGGTCTCTTCCATAATCTTTTGAAATTTCTCCGGGATACACGATAAACCGAATGGAGTACGACGATATACGAACGTCCCGACGTGAGTAGTTATCGCAGTACACGGTTGTGAGCTCTCGGTTAACATTAATTGTTGATAACTATGTTTTAAATCGATTTTGGAGTATTCCTCCCCTCCACTTAGAACAGAAAATAATTCCTCTATTCTAGGCAAGGGATAGGGGTCACGTCTAAGTTTAGGGTTAATAGTTATTTTATAATCGCCACAGATTCGTATATCGCCACACTCTTTAACCACGGGTACTATAGGCGTGCCGTATTCGGAAGATTCGACACGATAGATAGTGCCCTCTCGCTCGAGCCGCGCCAGCTCATTTTCGACGCGACTACGAAGCGCCAGAGGCACCGTGCGCGCGCGCACATACACCGGGTTGTTATCATTCATGTGCAGTTGAATAGATTTTTTACAAGTCCCTAACTTATCTGTAAACACTTCCGGAAACTCTGCGGTCAGTTGGCTCACTAATAGTTCACTCGTTTGATCTCTAATCTTATTTAACTCGATAGATATATTACTTATATTGAGAACGCGCACCCACTCTCTTCCCAACAAAGGTCGTCCCCCGTTCCGAATTACATGTAACTTACAACCCGCGACTGATACATTTCCCAGTACCAAATCCACCTTAATATATCCGAGCGATTCTATTTTTGAACCAACGTAACTACGTAACTGTAAATTTTCTTGTATTAACCGTTTCTTACTAAAATTCTGTCGATAGAAATCCGAACTAATAGTAGAAATCCTACTTCCTGTGTCAATTTCAAATTTAACAAGTTGTTTATCTACTTTTAACTGAATAAAATAAGGACGATCTTCTTTACCGTCAACCTGTATGTTCCCGAAAACCTCCGAGTCGCCGTCACTTTCACTCAGGTAATTTTGGCGGGCACGGCCCCGCCCTTTCTTACACATCACTTTTAAATGGCCCCGTACGCCACACACATTACAATTATATTGCGCGAACCGACACCTATCCGCCCGATGTAGCTTACCGCACCGCCAGCAGCGCTCAGCCGGCCGAGCTGCGTATCGAGGCGCGGCCGCCACACCGCTCGGCCCCGCACGCACGCTCGCGCCGCTCTCTCCGCCGCCCCTGCGCTCCCTATTCGCGTAATGCAGGCCTTCGCCCGCCACCACACTGCCGCAACCCGTAACCGCCGCTCCTGCGATCGCGCTCACTGTAGCGCCGCTCAGCTCAGCGTGGCGCTCAGCTGCCTCCAGTGCCAGAGCTAAATCCACTGCTTCCTTATATTTAATGTTTTTTTCTGCAAAGATTCGTGACCGCATAACCTCGTTCGTTAATCCTGATACAAATTGGTCCCGTAAATTCTCTTCTAAATTCATTCCAAAATTGCATGTAGTTGCGAGGTGTTTGAGGCTATGTAAGTACTCTGTCAAAGATTCACCGACCTTTTGTCTTCGTAAACGAAACACATGACGTTCCGCGATCTCGGAACGTTGTGGTTCTAAATGAACCGACACGAGCTGCACCAACTCTTCGAACGTCTTAGATTCCGGGAGTACTGGAGAACACAGATCGCACATCAGGGAATACATGACATCCCCGACTACCGTTATTAATAACGGTACACACAATTCTTTCTTGACCTCGTTTAGCAAAATATATTGCTTAACTCGGCGTATATACGCGGGCCACTGTTGAGATTTCATGTCGAACGGTTCTAATTTTCCAATAGGCATTGTATTATGAACAGTTTATGCACTTTACTATTAATTACACGCGTAAATTCGCCTCGTCGCCAGTGGAACAACGGTAAAACAACACAAATGGAAGCAGACTGATTTATTGTTATAATCATAACTACCTACATACATGTATGTACCCCACAATCACCACCGTCCATGGACACTAACAACACCAGAAGAGTCGCAAGTGTGGTGCCACCCTTTGGGGGGAAGGGTTAGGGGAAGGAGAGGAGAGGGGAGAGGAAGAGAGGTAGGCCTCCGGCGCTGTCACTAACCGAACGAAACGCAGCAAGGCAAGTAGGTTTTCTGCGATAGGGTGGTACTACCCCGGGTGAGCCGACACATTCATGCTGAAACCAGTAATAGTTATATAGAAAGCAAATTGTTTCGACTCTTATAGATTATAACTGTTCCAGTCTTTCATTATTTCCGAAGAAGACGGTTGAACTCTTGAGGCATATTATATGCGTTATAGCGGAACAACGAGGTGGAGCTCAAAGACAAATAAAAGAACCAAAAGACCTCCTCGATGCTTTGCTTAAGATTAGAAACGAAGCTCTCCAACGCGGTGAAGGTATGCTGCAATTATTACACGATATTGATTGATTTGTGATAGTAATTTTATATCGTGTTTTCTATCAACAATGTTTACATGTATATTACGAAGGTGGTTTAAATAATCTATACCACAGGTTCGCAGACTTTTTTCTCATAGACCACTTTGAAAATTTAGCTGGTTCCGATTGACCTCCTGCAGCTACATTTATACCATATTCCTAAAACTTAACAAAATATTGTAAAGATTAGATCTAACTATGAAAATTTGCGTTCATATAAGTCACGTAAGTAAATGTCAAACGAGTTCCTGCATTCATGCATTCTTGCAAGCACACAAGTCGTATTTTGACCCTTACACGTCTGAACAAGTGTTGCGGACGGCGGTGGCGGCACCAGCGGCGCTTTGCAAATCCCGAAAAAACGGAATGGAATAATAATAAATAATGAAATGATGGAATAAGCAAGTTTTTACAAGTAATAGTCACTGAACTTCTCAAAATGTTATCTGCCTATATTGATAGGTGAACTCAAGTCAACATTTTAGTTCATCAATATCGAAAGCAGATAAAATTTCGTCGAATTCCGCTTACGAATAGTGACCCTTCATATTTTTGTCACGCTAACGTCAAGTCTTCCGTGGATCCCTGGGGGCCACCTGGCCCACTTTGGGAACTAATGATCTATTATACTATCTATAACATGATTTATCTAAGTTAATTTCGTAAATTTATTAAATCTAGAATTTGGACACTATAAGTTTTTCCGAAGTAATCTCTTTATTGACAAATTGGATAAATGATTGCAAAATATTTATTATTTATTTTTGTGGAATTTTCAGAGATAAGTGAGAATTTAATTTTGGCCCAGGCCACGAACATGTTATTGGGTGGCTTCGATACTTCTGGCTCAGCGATTACTTGGGCGATATTGGAGTTGGCATATAATTTACAAATACAGGTGCAGTATCTAATATTATAATTCTTTTTATTTCAACAATCTATACTTATTATATAAAGCTGAAGAGTTTGTTTGTTTGTTTGGTTGAACGCTATGATCTCAGGAACTACCTGTCCGATTTGAGAAAACCTTTCGGTTTTAGATAGCTCATTTATCGAGGAAGGCTTTAGGCTATATATAATCACGCTAAGACCAATAGAAGCAGAGCTCCAATGAAGAATGTTTCAAAATCGGGCACTTTTTTTGCTTTTGAGAGATTTCGTTATTATTATATACGTTGCCATGGTAACGTGGTAAGTAGTAGTAATAATATTCGTCCAATAGGACAGGCGAAGGGATTAATCCATACTGCCAATTCTGAAGTTATCAATATAGGTATTTCTTATATATCCTTCAATCGATTTTCTACCATGTCCAAGCTACAATAAAGGCATAAGCGTCAAATCTTCTATATAATATGTCGTACATTATTTTATCCATCATTATTATCTTCTTAGTCTTCATAATCATAAAACAAAATTGTTCAAATAAAGATTTCGTTAGCGTTAGTAACGTTATATACGTTTTCGTTTATATACGTTGCCATGGTAAGTTTCTATCGCAAACATTTTCGAAATTTATTTTGTTTTCCTATTCAAAAAGTTTATACTACTTTTATTTCCAATTTTTTATTTGTTTTTTTTTTCTTTTTTTATTATAGCTCGGCAAAGTGACTGTACTGTGCCTGATAGTAAGCACAGTACAATCCAAAAACAATGGTGACCACAGAGAGACATACTATCCATCGCCGGTCGCCGCTGTCATGCCGGCCTGCGTAAGTATCTCTTCACGTTGCGCTTGAAGGACCCCATGTCATAGGAAGAAGGAAACACACTGGCCGGGAGTTTGTTCCACAGCTTCACGATTGTTAATGATGCAGACATTACAGAGTTCATAGAGCCGCTTCAGTTGCGCAGAGACATTGCCTCACTGAGCGTGTTCTACCGTCTGTATCATGGCGAGTGTTCTGAAGAGTTATTCAACTTGATCCCTTCCTCTCCTTTTCATAACCGCACCACACGTGCTGGTCTTCGGAGCCACAGTTTTACGGTAAATCCTATCTGGGCACGAACTAAAAAGTTCGCAACATCTTATCTTTGCCGTACCGTGAAGCTGTGGAACAA